>JMFS01043011.1:0-55170 GCA_000699545.1 Podiceps cristatus
TAGCCAATAGTTTGAACTGTATGATGCTAATTACAATAATATACTGTATGAAATCACTTATATATTGTATATAATCATATATATAGTCATATAGTATACTGTATATAATTATTTCTATAGTTGTGTTCTATATCAAAGGAATTACAGCAAGAATCACTGCAATCAATGAAGACTGAACACTAATGAAACAGAGAAAACTGCAGCAGTGACAGACCAATTTGAACAGCTGGTGCACAGATGAGATCAACATCATCAACCTGCTGACTGTGGACAAGAGATACCAGGCACACCAGATGCACCAACTACAAGCTCCAGATGCAGCATCCAACACCACACATCATCTCTCCTGCCCTGAGAGACTGTTAAGACCAATGGAACCCAAAGTCATGGACTGAATGAACTCAATAGACATTTTGGAGGGATAGTCCATGGATTAAGAGAATGGTATCTGCATGTGTATATATTATAGACATAAAAGTAGCACTGATTAATTAGAAAGTGTGAGACCTGAGCATGACAAATGGTATGGAATACCATGGTATGGAATATGGGGTGGATAACCTGGTTTCAGCCAGGACAGAGCTAGTTTTGCTTTCAGCAGCTCCTGTGTTTTGGATTTAGTATGTGAAATATGATGATAGTACACTGCTGCTGTTCATTGCTACTGAAAAATCAAGGACATTTTGCAGTTTCCCAAGCTTTGCTGATGTGCAGGTGCAAACACTTGGGAGGGGCACAGCCAGAATAGTTGATGTAAACTGGCCAGAGTACTCCATACCTTAGATATAATGCCTAGTATAAGTGAGGATCAGCCATTGCCCCCTGGCTCTGGTTCCTTGTTTGGTTCCCAAGCACAGGTACAGGCTGGGCAATGAATGGCTCAAGAGCAGCCCTGAGGATGACTACTTGGGTGGAGTAGTGGAGGAGAAACTTAACTTCAGCCAGCAATGTGCACTCACAGCCCAGAAATCCAACTGTATCTTGGCAGCGTAGCCAGCAGGTCAAGGGAGGTGATTCTGCCCCTCTACTCTGCTCTGGTGAGACCCCACCTGCAGTGCTGCGTCCTGCTCTGGGGCCCCCAACACAAAAAGGACATGTATGTGTTGGAGTGGGTCCAGAGGAGGGTCACCAAGATGACCAGAGGGCTGGAGCACTTCTCCTATGAGGACAGGCTGAGAGAGTTGGGCTTGTTCAGCCTGGAGAAGAGAAGGCTCCAAGGTGCCCTTATAGCAGCCTTCCAGTGCCTGAAGGGCCCTACAGGAAGGATGAAGAGGGGCTTTTTACAAGAACGTGTACTGAAAGGACAAGGGGGAATGTTTTTAAACTGAAAGAGGGTAGATGTAGATCAGATCTAAGGAAGAAATTCTTCACCCTGAGGGTGGTGAGGCACTGGAACAGGCTGCCCAGAGAAGCTGTGGATGCCCCATCCCTGGAAGTGTTCAAGGTCAGGTTGGACAGGGCTCTGAGCAACCTGGTCTAGTGGAAAGGTGTCCCTGCCCATCCATGGCAGGGGGGGGGGCACTAGAAGATCTTCAAGGTCCTAACCTAACCATCCTTCAACCCTAACCATTCTATGATTCTATGATTCTGTGATTCCTTTCAACATAACTTACTGTGCTCATCACGCAAAACCATACCATCTCTTGGCAGTACCAGGACAAACACCATCTGCTTACTGCCCATTTTGTTACTTTCTCAGACACCTCCATTATTAAATAATAGAAACATTTATTTGTAAATAAACTAATACCATCCTTCAACCCTAACCATTCTATGATTCTATGATTCTGTGATTCCTTTCAACATAACTTACTGTGCTCATCACGCAAAACCATACCATCTCTTGGCAGTACCAGGACAAACACCATCTGCTTACTGCCCATTTTGTTACTTTCTCAGACACCTCCATTATTAAATAATAGAAACATTTATTTGTAAATAAACTAATGGATTTACAAAAGAAAATTGCAATGAATACTATTTGTAAAATATTATCTCCAACTACTGTACTAATTGACTACAAATATTGGTCCCACTTGAAATATTCTTGCATATCTTTGTAATATCATGACCACATTGACTACAAACAAGTTCTTCATACTTAACTAACTAGGATTGCAGCTTAACAAAAGTGTCAATGTGTTTGCAAGGGAATTTTCTTGGGGTGAAGAGAAGGGAATTAGCCTAGACCCACTCAGGGTGCTCACCTTTTTTATAACATCAGCAGGATGGTTTAGATGATTAGATACCTAATTTTATTTGGTTTAAATGGGATAAATCCCTTCTAAAATCAGCATGTATAAGCAGTAACTTCCTTTTGTGGTCACTACAATAATTGCTTTGTTTCAACATGTTATTACTGTGTCTTATTAAATTGCCTAAAATAATTATTTTTCCAGACATTGTTTTGTCCCAAGTGACCCTCATTAAATTCAGTAACAGGTTTACTATTGACTTAAAGGGGAACAGAGGTGGACCTATACAGCACAGATATTTTCTTTCTCCAATACTTCTTTACAAAATACACCAGAGAAAGAAATGAAGTCTTTCTTTTCAGACAATGCAAATAGATGGGTTTAATTCCCATTTGAAGTATATCCAGTACTATCCCCAAGAAATTCAGTAAATTCCACAAAACCTGACTAGAGAACAAATATGGCCTCATACACCTGCGACAAGCAATCCATTGAGACAAAAGACTGTAGAGTTTATAGTTCCTACATTTTTATGTTTTAATCCATTGACCTCAGTAGCAACATTAGCATAAAGCAGATGTGAGGAAGCTGACATTAAAGCTTGTTACCCATCAGAACTCCAGAGTAACAGTGATCAGTAGCACTTTTTCTTTACAAACTTAATCAGTTGCTTAAGCCAATGAACATGCTATCACCTTATCCCTGCAATTAATTCCTAGAAACAAGTCCATTACTGATTGATTGTATTAATATTAGGGGTTCATTTAAAGAATGTTATTATTCTTTGTATTATTCTTTATGAACCATTCAACCAGTCTGACATTAAAAGACAAGTAAATGGCTATGAAGTAGTGCATTTGCACTATACGTCCACAAAGTGTACCTGAGCATACTGAAAACACAAAATGCACCGAATGAGGGAAAACAAAACAATTTGTGACAGTGTGAAATTATACTAGCTGATGATTCTTCTCCTGCACATTTCCTCATTAGCTATGTATTTGACAACACACCACTGATCTTACTGACTATATTTTTAGCATGAACCCTGGTTTTATGTAGGTATGACAGTAGCAGAAAAGGTCGCTTCTTTTTATAGTTGCATCGTGTACTCAAAAATCATAGTTCCTACATTCAGGTATGAATACGTTCTCCTGCCTTTCTCCTACACCAGGACAAAGTCTCTGAAGAGTGCAAAAAGGAAGCAGAGCCAGGGCAGTATGTCTGGTGTCCTCAGTTGCATTTCTCAACTCAGCAGAACAGAGAGATGCTGCCTATAACAGAACAGGCCTGTGAACATAAAGCACCATTTTCAGAGTTCTGTATGAAATCAGGGTGCAACTGCATTTCTTGCTATCCTGGCTAACAGTGAGATTACTTCTAAAACAGGAGAAGGCTGAGGCACTCAGAAGGAAACATGGAAGGACACCACATTATTTTGGAGAACAAAATACAGAATTTTCTCATCCCAAACTCCTAAACAGCAGTTTTTGGAGTTTCCCATTTCTGCAAGGGAAAAAAAAAGTATCTGCTAGAGACCATGGAACACTTAATTTGCCTTTTTTTTTTATGGTTAACATACAATATTGGTGCATAAAGGCAAGCAATAAGTGAACATAATTTTATAGCTATGATTAAGTTTTTCTTATCAAAGGATAAACCCTCAACTTTGGTCTCTTGGTATCTGATTTATGAGAAAGACTGAGACTTCCACACATGGTTAACTTGCTCTTCTTAAATCCACAAAGGACATAGAAGCTATTTTATCCAGCACTCTGTTCCCTGCCCCTTCCCCTCAAACACTTAATTTTTTACGGCCATGTGTAGAGATGAACCTTTCTTTATAAAAGACAATGCATAATAAAAATTGGTCACTGCAGCCTTATTACTACATTAAGGAAACTACAAATGGAGAGCCACTTAAATATTCACAGTAAAGCCACTTAAATATTCACAGCATGCCTGTTTCATATATATAAATGTGCCCTCCAGTGAGTATCTATCTGCATATAAACACTGTCTGCACAAATCAGGTTTTCGCTTTATATTCTACAAATCTGCATTTCAGAAATTTATTCTAGAATCTACCGTCTACTAGTGAACTGTGATCTGGAAGCAAGTTATTTTTACAGTCTATGGTAACAATAGACTGCGGCACTGCAGACTTATTCTAGTAGCTGTGAGAAAAAAAAAACTTGCTCAAAGATGAACAAAGGCATTGCAGTTTGATAAGTAATTAACATTCCATTTTGCATGTGAAACTGCACATCATTTGGTCCAACTCTAATACACACACTGATGGAAATCATGAGCAGTGCCAACAAAGCCAGCAGAATTGCACTAATTTAAAGCTAATGCAAGTAAAAGAATAAGACCCAACATCTGGAACATGCACTGACCCATTTGTGTATGCTCAAGAGCCTACTTTATTATGCTGTGACTGTCCCTGAAGTTCCCTTTCATAATGTTCAACCTTGCAAGCAGAGAAACATCTTTAGTTGAAGAACCTGATGGTAAATTAATAAATAATAAAATCTAATATAATAATACCCTGGAGCAAAACTGCTGAGCCTTCAAATATCTTTTATCTGCACTAAAGGCTCTCATTTGCTTCCCATCCATGCCTCCCTAAAAAAAAAAAAAAAAAAAAAAAAGAAAGAATAAATGTCAGTAAAAGGAGCAATAGCTGTTACTGAGGTTTCAGGTACACTCAGTGGTCCATTGCACAGGGAGTACTCCCCAGCACTGATTTCAGTACCACTAAGGAGACTTCATTAGGTTCTTCTGACACAGCATACAGCAGTGGCAAGAACTGTTTCATGACAACTACTGCAACCTTGAGACTGCAGAATTTTGCTCGTTCCTCATTTTCACATAAGCAATGCTTACAGTATTTAAGCAACTTCAGTCATTATTATGTCTTTGCACACTTGTTATGCCCTGTTCCCACACAGGACCAAATAAAGCATTAAGTTCTGTCTCCTGCTACAGTTTGCAAAAGTCACAGTCCCTTCCATAAAGCAAAGAAACTTTATCTAATAGCCAGGAAGGATTCTGGCTACAAGGTTCTTCCAGGACCTAATTTCTCTGATCATTAGAAACTTTCATCCTGTTTCCTGCATAAGCATATTAATGAATACATTATTTATACAAATTTGTTGTTCTGCAAGAAAGTCCTGATGTTGTTTTGACTGTGATTCCCCCTGCTGCAAGAGTATAATTAATTTAGTAGGAGATGGGATTTTGCTTCCTGTTTGCTGAACAGGTTTCAGTTAAGTACTGGGAATTCTTTGAGGATCTCTAGTACTCCCATGTTTACTGCCTACCATGTCTGCAGTTCTGTGAAGTGTCCAGATTTTATCAGCATAAAGCAATACGCTTTGCCTGTGCCAATCCTGGGAATGACATGACAATTGCAGTCTCTAAACCAGCTTAAGGTTTTTCTCCATGACATCTACTTGACAAAAAAAAAAAGTTGATATCTTTTCCTAAACTATTATCTGCAGGTAATAAATTTCTGCCACATCAGACAATCACAAAACTGTACTGTGTTAACTGAGGTTTATGCAATTTTGCTGTGATTTTGCTATCGTCTCTATCAGCCCTTTGCATCAAAGCACTGTTAGACAACTTCATTGATGCAGAGCTTAGTTCATTAAAGAAAAACAAGTCATGTTTCACAATAATGTATATCAAGTAGGAATTTTTCATAGACAGAAATATTCTGTCCCCCACTTAAGTCACAACTGATATTTGCTTAGCACACTGACTATCTTCAGTGGAAAACAGCATTTATGAAACAGGAACAATTAAGAATCAGGACAAATAAAGCAGAGGAAACCATAATTAAAATCCTTTCTGGCTTTCTATTTGAAAAGATACCAAAGACAAAAGAGACAAAAATCAATTGTCTGATACATCCGTAGCCTTTATCTGAGCAAAATTCTCACCAAGACCTTTCAGCACAACATGTGTACACCTCTCCGTCTCAAGCAGCAAAACAGAAGCCTTGAAAATAGAATTGATTGCTGAAGACTATACTTGAAAAAGTTACCTAAATACATGATTGCATCACTAACGTGCTACTGATATTCACATGTCCAGTACCTCAGGCAAAAATCACCCAAAAACAATGGCCTCCTTTTCAGCTCTGCCCAGTGCTATTGCAACCAGTAGGATTTTTCTAAGGCAGCCTTTCACCACTGTTCCTGAAACAAGTGGAGCTTCAGCAACATTACAAAGGAAGGAACCACCTTCACTTCTAAAAAGCCCTAATATTTTTAACAAAGAACAGGAAACAATTCTTTTACATTCTGAGAAATACTGTATAGGCTGAGTTTATCATTTCACTTCCATGATGTAAAACTTCCAAATCCTGTTAGTAATACTTGCAGCACATTAGCAACTCTACTGAATTTTGCTCTCATTATTATATTTATGGCCCAACTCATTCAAAAGTACTTGCAATAAACTGACAGTATTCTTACCTTTTTGTATTATCTGGCAATTTCATTGTTTCTACACAAGTATATAACCATTTATGTAACAAATTTTACAAAAAAATCGTAACAAAATTCTGACATGAATATAACAATACAGATTTATATAGATAGCAGCAGGTTGTAATTTTGCGTAAATCAAAGACTACAAAGGAGAAACAGTAGTATTTCCTACCATAGGTAGCACAAAATGTTCAAGTGTGAAGGTGAATACAATATCATTTCACTGCTAGTAGGTATTAAAAAAAAAAAATCCTCAAGCAGGGGCAGGCACTAAGTCCTGCCAGGACCCTAGTTACTGGTCTTTTGGTGGAGAAAACGCAAAACAGCTGAGCAGTGGAGAAAAGGGGTGGGTATTTGTTCAAGAAGGAGGACTGAGAGGAAGAGAAATGTTTTCAGTCAAAGTAAAGGAAGGAACAAGACAAGAGCAGCAGGTGAAGAGAAGACACAATAAAGATAAGCGATAAAAATGTATGAAAAAATAAGGCACAGGGAGGCAATAAAGGAAAAAATACAAAGTATGGATGAACAGGGAAAACAACGAGGTAAAAGGGCCATGTTATAGATTATTATATTTCTCTGTCAGGCATTTTATAATGCCATAATTTTAGAATGAATTAGACAAAGAAAATCCAACATCCACTAACCCATACTCCAAGTGTCTGTAGGGCAGATCTATGCTGATACAGGAATTAAAAATATGAACTCCAATGAACTAGCTGTTGTGAACTATGCTGTCATGAGTACACATATCTTACTACAAAGAAATTGTACAGGAATAGATCACTGTTCTATTTAGTGTAATCTACATACATATTCCATATTTACAACAGCTAGCTTATTGATCTTTCATCCTTTTTATTAAAAGCTTACCTGTAAAGGAAGGCTGACAGTAAACACACATATACCAAGACATCTGTTTACAAGTAAGAGAGTGAAGTTACACGCACAATTTTAGGACAGAGCTTTTGTTGCAAGTTACACACTATTTTAGATGTTTATTACCACAGCATATTAGGACATCTCACAAAGTGGACTAATTCTGAAAAAGTAAGCTCTTTTCCACTTCCTAGGTGAGTTAGCAAGAAATAAGTGAACTAACACCAAATACTTGGGAAGCAATATTAAGAATTTTGTATCAGCCCACGCTATCTGCACAGGAAGACTCCAGTAGTTTTGGTCATTATAAACTCCAGCAATTGTTATAAACAAATTTATAAGTACTATGAAATACAGAACTAACACTGATATACATACTAAGCATTTCATATGCCTCATCTCACCATTCATTTGAGCAAAGCAACACCTCAGGTGAGTTACCAAAGTTCTTGAAATATAAGCAGCTTTGTTCATTTGCTCTGTTATTCATTGTTCCTCATCTTGGATTTATTCACAGAAATATTGAGCCTAAAAGTTTCCATAGGTGATATCTGAGAAGATCTGAGGCCCATATGAAAATGCATTCTGTGCATATGTTATACACCTCCTTCCATTTATTCACCTGCTTTTAAAAAAAAGTTTGCTGCTGAAAAATGGAACAAAAGCAATAATGTGCAAGTTAGGTGACTAGTCATGCACCATGAAAATTCAAAGCGAGCAGCTCCCAAACAACCTAATCATGGAAATGTATTGGCTGAGCTGTCTGGCAAGTGCCTGTAAATTACAAATATATCCCTATAAATCAATAGCCATTTTCAAAAAAAAATATTTAAATTGGTATTATAACTATTCTGAACAGATCAACTATTTCTAACAGTAAGAATACCAATCAACAGTAGATGCAAATTCTATCAAAAAATCTGACCTCACTCAACTTCTGAATCCAGAACCACACTCTCTCACACATCTGTTTTAATCAAATGGAAGGTTTACTCCAGCAGCCAGAGCACACTCTTAGCTTCAATAAGAAAATAACAAATACAAAAGCTGAAAATCTGTAAACCATGACACTCTGGCCCTCCCCAGAGAAATCCTCTACAATGAAGAAACTGCACAGGGTGGCACCCCACAGAAGAAAAGGCTTTCTTTTCAGAATAGTATCTTAAACATCTTCCATTTTTTAATTTGGGCTAATAACTTCTGTTTTGTAATCATCTTAATATCTGTAGAAATAGAATCAGTAAATTCAATGTTTATTATAGAAGCTACATACATAGTTCACAAGCTACAAAAGTAAAATATTAAATATGCAAATTCTATAGATAGCCCAGTTGCACCACACCTATGGTACATTACTATATTCTGCAGAGCCCTGGCCACATAATGCAATTCTCCCATTTGTCCAGGACGAATTTCAGCACAGCTGTTCTTGAAAATGTCAAGAAAGGAAGAATGGCTATGGCATTTTATTTACCAATACAGCTAACTATTTCCCCCCATCAATGGCCAGCAGCCTTTTGAACAAATTTTGAATTCAGTTCTCCATGGTTAACTGCATTACAAACAAGGCAGCATACAGCTTTAGACTTGTATTTGTTCTTGAAAGACAGATGTTCACGAACAAGAAAGGGTCAACCACCCAGATGAAGGGATGGCATTTCAAGAACCCAAAAATGACAGGATCCTTCACTTTACTCTGCAGACTCATTGCTGAAACTTTCTTCTCTCCTATAAAAGGCTTATAAAATAATGTTATAAAATAATGAGGGGGGTTTTATTTGGGCTTTTGGGGGGGGTGTTTTTAGGGTGGTTTTTTGGGGTGTTTTTGTGAGGTTTTTTGGCTGTTTTTTAGGGGTTTTTTAGTTTTGTTTTTGTTGGGTTTGGGGGGGCTTTTTTGGGGTGGGTGGTTTGGGTTTTTTTTTGGTTGCAGTTATTTGGTTTAGTTGGGGTTTTTTTAGCCTTCTACTTTCAGGAACTCAGTATGAGTAACCGACTGGTCTGCTAGAAGAACAGTTACCATTCCTGACTGTGCCCACTTATTTTATCACTAGGAAAAACCTTCTTAGCTTTGTCAGTGCAGTAAAAAAATAAATTTAACCAATAAGACCAATTTACACTCAGTATGGTTCTAGCACAAAAAATGCACTGCCTCCTTTGATGTCATTTAGTCTGCGGTAAGGTAACTTATTTCTTATTGCTGCTTTCAAGTGTCATCTTTTCCTCATGTGTTTTTGCTTCAGAAACTTTTTCTTTAGGTGCAATAAATTATTTACATGCTTTAATAGCAATATCCATAAACTGTACATACAGTGCAATGCATAGCAACATCAAATGAAAGAAGCAAAACTCCAACTAGCCCATATTTTCTACCATCATAGGTGAACAGACTGCAACAGCATTACACAGGCAGCTGTGCAGGACAGAGCAGGACTGAATGAGGGTTAAGCTCCCACTGGATATGGCAATCAACAATTACACACTCATTGCGACATCCTAAAGAAAGTAGTTGGGATGGTTATTTCGCTCAGGTTTTCTTTTTTCTTTTTCTTTTTTTTATAAGCCATTTGATAAGTCATTTCCACTTGCCTTTCTTCTTGAACATGGGAATTTTCTCATCTCTTTCAAGCTATTATCTTTATCCATTCCCACATAAAAGGGAAGAGGACCTCAATTTTACTCTGCCCCACCCCAAAGGAGACAAACCAAGCAGAAGGGACATGCCCATCACATATTCCAACACCACGTGCTCATACTACACAACTCAATGCTAGATGTTCTTTGCTTCCCTTTTTTTTTTTTAAACTGCTCACACTTGAGCAGTTTCATAAAAATGTATTTTTACAGATGTCACAAGAACACGTAGTTTTCAGTAGAAGCTAAAATATGAGCACAGGCCTTCAAGAAACTTAATTCCCAAATTCTGTTTTCTGAGTGCCACAGACAGCATTTACTGTCCCCAAAGAATTCAGTTTTATTTTGAAGTGCGTTCAGCTATCTGTCTTTCTGAGAAGAGAATCTTCTATCTGAAAAAATAGTCTTACAAAAAAAATCTGACAACTCACTTTCTTCCACTGTATTTGCCCATAACTACTGCAGTAAAAGCACACAAAAAAACCCACTCAAATCACTGTTCCTAAAAAAAAAAAAAAAAAAAAAAAACAAACACCACACAATCCACCAAAAAAACAAACTGACACTCAGAAACTATCTGGACATTGTTATAAGCAGAAGTAATCAAAAAAGCTATGCTTGGGGAAAAAAAGGGCTCTAGAAAACAAAAAAATAAAAACCTTTCCCTTGCTGAGAAAGGAAAGCCCAAGGGGGAGGGCACATAGGGCAGAACTACCAGGACCCACACCAAATTACAGGAGGAAAAGCTGAGACGAGAGTGTACAGGAACTGATCAGCTGATCTACAAATGACTCTGGAAGCTTCATGCTTTGAATGTAAAAATCTATTACCTTGCATCTTCTCAAGGATAAGGCTTCACACACCTAGTGACCTCCCTTTTGACTATTTCTAGTATTTTGCTTTTCACCTCAGACCCTCTCTAGATGCTTGTCTCTCCTGCCTTTTTCTTTTCCAAAGAAAATATTTCTTACACTTTAATTCTGGTTTCTTTTCCGATTCTCAAGCATTTTTCAATGTATGTACGTTCCGTTTTGAGCCCCTCATGACAAGACAGACATTGAGGTGCTGGAACACATCCAAAGAAGGGCAATGAGGCTGGTGAAGGCTCTAGAGAAGTTTTATGAGGAGCAGCTGAGGGAACTGGAGTTATTTAGCCTGCAGAAGAGGAAGCTCTGGGGAGACCTTATCACTGTACGACTACTTGAAAGGAGGTTGTAGTGAGGTGGGGGTCCATCTCTTCTCCCCGGCAACAAGCCACAGGACAAGAGGAAACAGCCTCAAGTTGCATCAGAGGAGGTTTAGATTGGACATTAGGAAACATTTCTTCACTGAAAGGGCTGTCAGGCACTGGAACAGGCTGCCCAGGGAGGTGGTGGAGTCACCATCCCTGGAGGTATTCAACAAACATGTAGATGCTGAGCTTAGGAAGATGGTTTAGTGGTGGATTTGGCAGCGCTAGGTTAAAGGTTGGACTTGATGACCTTAAAGTTCTTTTCTAACCTAAATAATTGTACAAGTCTGATTCTATTATTGATTTTTGACAATCCTCTAGAGACCAAATAATGCACTCCGTGTGTTATTAATCCATTGCTTTAGGCTTTACCTCTTGAGAGAAAGAATTAAAAAATCTACTTTCTTAGTTAGTAAATTGATTGGATGACATTAAAAGCAAAAAGAAGTGGAGACTGATGTTGCGTGCTGCTATGTGTTGTCCAATAGGTAGGTAGTTCATAAAAACTCCCTTGGGACTCAAGTAACCTGAAGCTCTAGATAGTGTTAGACTAAAAGTTTCTCATTTCTATGCCTTAGTCTCAATTATCTGTCGAGCATAACAACATCCAGTATCAATACAAGCCGGGGGAGGAAAGGATCGAGAGCAGCCCTGCCGAGAGGGACTTGGGGGTACTGATGGGTGAAAAGCTGGACATGAGCCGGCAATGTGCACTGGCAGCCCAGAAGGCCAACTGTATCTTGGCTGCATTAAGAGAAGCGTGGCCAGCAGGTCGAGGGAGGGGATTCTGCCCCTCTGCTCTGCTCTGGTGAGACCTCACCTGGAGTGCTGCGTCCTGCTCTGGATCCCTCAGCACAAGCAGGACATGGAGCTGTTGGAGCGGGTCCAGAGGAGGCTACAAGAATGATCCGAGGGCTGGAGCACCTCTGCTGTGAGAGAGTTGGGCTTGTTCAGCCTGGAGAAGAGAAGGCTGCGGGGAGACCTGATTGCAGCCTTTCAGTACTTAAAGGGGGCCTATAGGAAAGAGGGGGAGAATCTTTTCAGTAGGGACAATGGTGATAGGACAAGGGGTAATGGTTTCAAGCTGAAACAGGGTAGGTTTAGATTAGATGTAAGGAAGAAATTCTTCACAATGAGGGTGGTGAAGCACTGGAACGGGTTGCCCAGAGAGGTGGTGGATGCCCCATCCCTGGAAACATTCAAGCCCAGGTTGGACGGGGCTCTGAGCAACCTGATCTGGGTAATGGTGTCCCTGCTCATTGCAGGGGGGTTGGACTAGATGGGCTCTGGGTGTCCCTTCCAACCCAAAACATTCTATGATTCTATGATTTTCCTTCACACCCTTGAACTTCTTATTGGTGAGAGAAGGAATCATTATCATTCCCTAAGTAGTTTATAGCTTGGTACTGTTAAAGCAGCTTGCCACATACAGTGATATTGCTCCTTCTCAGCATTTGCCTACCCTAATAGCATAGAGCAGAACTGTAGCAGAATCTTCCAGAGATGATTTAGTTTTCCCCGGTAGATCATAGCCTGTATCATATTGTAAAATACCTTATTCTTATATGTTTCCCATATGAACACAGTGTTTGTATATGGCTATGCATTAGATTTGTATACCTTTCAGTTTTCCAGTAGCACCACTACTACTGCAAATACTTTTTCAGGAAGGATAGTAATTTCTTACTGGTACAACATTCTCCTCCTCGTGCAGTTACTTGCTGATATGTTATGTGCCAATCACACATGCTTAGCATAAGCATTACTAGGACTGCTCTAGCTCAGGCTGATGACAGTGTGGAGCCTAAGAATGAAATCAGCTATTTTATTTCCTTTACAGTTTCTTATTATTCAAATACTTTTAATTTTTTAACTCTTCATCAGCTTGTGTGGTAGAGTACACTTTCAGAGATGTAGATTACTCAAAAAAGGTAAATAGAGAAAAAGGGAAAAAATGACATTAAATTCTCTACCATCTGCAGTCACTTCTACCTGATATTAACACAGATTTATGAGAAACAAAACTGGTTGCTGAAGTCATACAATATAGAACTTGTAAAGAACATCAGAGTCTTAATTAAAATGCTGAAGAAAGGATGTGATCTCCTTAATATGCTGCAAATGAATACAGTAGAGAATTAGAATATATCTAGTTTTCATACCCATGGAAGATTTTCCAAAACCATCTACACAGACAAGCATAGCAGTTTTCCTTTTATGTCATCTGTGGTTTAACTTCAAGATGCGTGACTTCAAGATCACTGCCAAATACATCTGGCTTCTACAGAACTTTCAATCAAATCAAATTTACATTATAAAGCAGCCTTTGTGCAACTTTCTAGGGCACTGAACAAATTCGCTTTAAAAATAAATGCAACTGAATATTAATAAGTTAAGCCAAACAAGTAATTTTGTTTTATAGTTAGAAATGCACAGTTCATCTACATTCTCATACAAATAGGGATTGAATTTCACAACCAAAGATCACACTAAACAAAAGTATGTGAGACCCAGACACAGATGAAATAAATGGCAAAGCAAAAGAGGTATCAGGGTGAAAAAAAAATCTGGCTGCAGCTCAGGTAGAATGGAGACAAGCTCTGAGCATATGATGAACTGGTGTCAATCTGACTTTTGGCCAGCACAGTTGAAAACCTTAATCCAAGATTTTCAGAAAAAGGTGCCTAATCTAGAAGCTAAATTTATTAGTCTGGGCTACAGGCTCATATTAACTGTTATCATGCTTGAGTTACCACTAACCACCAGCTATCATGTAATTAACATAATTCAAGAGAAATCCAAGATGGAAAAATACATTTACTGATCTCAGGGCCCTGTTAGTCTGGAAGTGTAATTGTAGGTGTAAGTATTTACACCTGCTCCACACACAAGCAAATATCTGCTTGCTTCTATGACCTCAGCTACTTCATATGCTTAGAGATCTTAACTTTCTTCACAGCTAAAAAACACACACAGTTCTGTGTATATATACATGCTTACATACACAAAGTTTTGTATTTGGAAAGACTCCAAAATATTATGAATTTCTATCATTAGTCATTCCTAGGAACATCCACTGTTAGGGGGTTTACTGGATGAGTCATAAGAAATTTCATTCTTCAAACAAAAGAGAATAGATACACATGTAACCAATCATACCTGCAATTTAGTATTTCCACATGCAGAATAATCACTTCTAGAGCTTAAAATCTGTAGCTACAGTCCAGAGTATTTAAACAGTTGCTTAACACTATGGATGTAACATTGTCAACTTCAAAGGTGCTATTCATGGCTTAATACAAAGCAGGTCATGAAGGATAGTCTTACACCATTTTAGATATGTCTATATTACTATAATTAAGAGATAATGAGAAGAATATAGGTCAACTGTTTAAGATCACCTAATGAATTTAATCATACACAGCATTCATAACCCACCCTACTTATCATCTCCTGACATGGCTTATGATTTGAAATGATGGACAGAGTTGATTTTTTCCCCATATCTCTGTGCAGATTTTCTCCTTTATTTTTACTATATCATCTAAAGCAATGCTATCATCAGAAATCTCATCACTAATGAGTCAAAATGTCAGTACTGTGAATAGGAATATTACAAATCTACATTATAGTCAAAAATCAATATGCTAAAAACCTAAGAATTAAGCTTCTAAAGACTAGCATCAAAAAGAAGCTTTCTCTGGACTTTTTGTTAACTTATAAATGTCAGTTTGCTGCCTGAGCAGTACTGTGGACATTAAGAAACCCCAGTGTTGTGGAACATAACTTTTAAAGAAACTTTACTTCTCAGCTTGCTGCAGAGTAACTTTGTTCTCATCGAGCCTTACAGCAAAATAAATTCAGTGTTCGTACAAATGCCCCAAAGAAGTTAAGAGACAAATGGAGAATGTGCATTATGCATGCTGGCATCCTGTTTTTTCCTCACTCTTTTCTTCCTATTTTTCCTCTCATGATTGAGAATATATACTAACTTCACAGGATTACTGCAGTCAGGGAAGAATATACAAAAATGCATCCCTCTCTGGTGAGAACAAACTCAGAGATGGCTGTGCCATCTCTAGGGACCCTACAGAATCTAATAAAATACCCTGACTGTGCTCCCCTCAGCCATTTCCTGTTAGTTAAATGTTACCGAAAATATTTTTAAAAAACCAAGCAATGCAGGTGATGTGCACAGGCACAATTCCAAGCAATTATGATGCCATACAATTTAGTGTATGCAATTTTAACTACAATTTTTGTTCCTTCCACTATTCTAACCTATACAACTCATACCACAGGAAGAGAGACAGATAACCCATTGGAGTAACATCTGAAAAGACATGTACACTCAGGAATCTCTACTAGAATCTGAGGAAAGAAATAGTCCCACCCAACCAGCAAAGAGGTTATAGATTAGTGCTCTACAAACTAGTCTGTTCTCTCTTTCAGGAAAAGAGAAGGGAAACCAGTAGAGCTTTACAGATGCTTCCCATCTTCTTCCACCCAGCACCCAAGATGGGAACTTGCCAAACTATCAGGTGTGATATTCAAACTCTCATGCAGCAAAACCTAATGTGTTCCGCTCCCAAAGCAAATCTTCACAGCATTGCAGGCTGGGGTAGGATCTACCCCATAGCCCTCAGAGACCACCCTTCAGTATAATTTTCTTGATTCTTTGCAAACTCTTCACCTCTGTCTCCACCTCCTTCATTTTGCATGGGTTTTATTTATTTTGTATTGGTTGGATTTTTTGTTTGTTTGTCTTAAAAGAAACCCTTATTGCTAGCCTTATCCTGATGTCAGACAGAAGCTTTTTGTTGACTTTAATAGAAACTGGATTAGGCCTTAAATTTAACTTTAATTTCTTTCTTGAGAGTAATCACATAGAAAAACAAAAACTAGTTTAACCTTTACCTCTCCTTCACCAGTTTGTTTACAGGGCTTGAACTTTCAAAAATAAATGAATTTAAGTGTGCCCATTTTGCCACTTTCATTCAAGATTTGGCATGTAAGTACATTGGTTCCTAGCACATTGGAAGGTCGTCATCCAAATGGAGCTAGAGACACCATAGATCATTCTTATTAACTATAGAACTAAATTAACTATAGAACTATAATACAGAACAATATTAACTTATTAACTATAGGGTTTTACATTAGGCTTAGAGATACCACTGATGAACAAAGGCCCAATAAAGTAAGAACAGCATGAAACATGGAAACAAAAAGTACCTATTACTGGTCATCATCTGAACTGGATAGCTTTCTGCTTCTAAACTTGAAAAGTCTCTTCTAGAAGGCTTTTCCCTAATTTCTTTGAGTAAAAAGTAAAACACATAGATTTTGCTAGTTATGATTATTTTTATGCATGGTACATTAGCAGAATTTGGTTCTCAGGTTAACACTGATAATAAACCAAGTCACTTATATCGTATCTACAAATATCCTGTGACCTGGTTTATCTACTTGGTTGTTAGGAGAAGTCCAGCATCGATAGAAATGACTGAAAGCACAAGATACCACAGGCCAATTGCAACAACTCAGGCAAAAGCCATTAGGAAAAAACAAAGCAGTTTCCAATAGATTGGTATGTAAAGAGCATGCTGGACTGTAGGGCGCTAATTGGGTTAAATAAGGATTGCCATGAGTTGCAACACAAGCATGAGGTTGCTTGTCTTTCATGAATGTAAAGCAGTATTTGTCTCATTTTTCCACCTGTGTTTAATTAACAATTTAAGACTTGAGAGAGGCCTTGAAAGCCACAAGCAATCTCATCAAGGATATATGTATTTCCTCATGGATAAAGCTTACATTTGTGACAGCTGACTTCTGGGAAATTCGTTACTACAACAGAAGAAAAGTTGCTGAGAAACAAGAATGAACAAGATTTTACAACAGGAATCATTTGGGATAAACACTGTGAATAGTAAAACAACTCCCAAGATACACCATAATGTATAACAATCCTGCAGAAATCAAAACAGAGAAAACATGTGCTATGTGATGCTGATGTTGGAGTCCATGGAGAGGGATTTACAGTCCCGAATGTACTAAACAGTGATTTTAATCTGTTTATACACACACATTATTACTGAAGTCCTAGGTTTTGGGTACATGGACATGCAATGTAGTTAAAAACCTTTATTTCCAGCTAGTACTTGAAGAATTAAGACTGTCATTCAGTTAATACTCATTTAAAGTTACAAAACTATTGCTGGCAAGAGCAATTTATCAGAACATTTGCCAAGCTATTTGGCTGACTGCTTTTGGCATGGGTTTTCTGCAGCCTGCATCATTCAGATCGGTTAAAATGAAAAAAACACTGTTCTGTTGAAGCAAAGGAATATTTTGCTTTATTTTTCATACTGTATTTCTGGGTTATTTCTGTGACATTTAGCACAGTTAGAATTACAGGGTTAGATCATAAACTTCTGGATCTCTATGAATACAGTGGAGGAGCACAAAGATTTCCAAAGCATACCTAATATTTACCTTTTCACTTAGAAAATTGTGGACTGCCTGCTAGTCTCAGGTAAACTTGTGATAGAAATAGAACATTCATCTACCTAGAATCATAATCTGTCTTTGCATCATTATTTTAGAAAACAAGAAACTGCATCTGAGCCTCTGAAAATTAAGTATGACCTCACATTCTCAAGACAGTTTAGCCAGATAAAAGACAGTTTCTGTCAGCCTTAATTTGTGTCAAATCCTGGCTCAGCAAAACTTTCTGCTTTTGTTATCAATAGAGATCCTTAGGATTTTTAAAGTCCTTCAGAAAAAAATCTTACTTGCTTCACAGTCCTGACTAAAGCATTCTTAGTCTACAAAGAGGCAGATCTCATTAATAAGACATGTCTATCAGATATGAAGGGAAGTGATAATGCTAGGATGTGAAGAACTATTAAGCCATCAGCTATACATAATAGGATTTTCTGTTACCACTTTCTTTTATATTCTCAGCCACCTCAAATGTTTGTGCAATTTTTGGTGGCTTTCACTTGAACATAGATTCGTAGTTCTATCCATTGAGATGATGAAAGTAATTTCCTAAATCAAAACATAAAGGATTAAGATTTTAAAAAGCAAAGTTTCAAGCCTCTCCCCATGATGCCAAATATTCAAAGAATATGTAACACCAAGTGGTACTAATTTATGTCCACCTTCTCAGGGACAATAGATTTTTGATACTGGAATTCATTGTAAATTTACATGCTCTGGCACATGAACATGCCCCACAGTTCTGCTCCATCTCTTGAAGATTAAACTCTTTAGTCTGATCCCCCTTGACATACAGCACTTCTTACCATGCAAATCCAAACTCTTCCACCTGTCTCAAGCTACAGTGCCAGCAAAAAGCCAGTTTGTTTATTTGAAAAGCAGTCAGTGTGGGCCCATACTTCATTTTCAGCATCCTACAGCTTCACCGTCTACATTAAGAGTGAAGTGGCGTATCTTCTATTTTAAGAGAACAGAAAGAATTTTGGTTACCAAATTGCTATTTGAAGGCTTTGAACTGAGATGGTGATTAGCCTATTTTCACTAGGCTCTTCTCAGGTGCTATATTCTGTCCTTTAGTATACATTTGTCTCAACTATATGCAGGTCAGGGATAAGTTTATCCACACAGTTTGTGCTATTCTGGCTACTGCCTTTTGAGCTGTGACCTCTTGTAGCAACCCTAACCAGAAACTCATGTTCATCCAGGAGTTAGATGTTCACCTCACAGTTAGCCTGGGTGGGCACAAGCTTCTGCTGTGCTATGCCATACATACAGCTTGGTGCCAGGCCCACGCTGTGCAGACAGCCCCTGGCTGCAGGGTATGCTTAGCCAGCTAATTGTAGCAGAGGAACCTGTAGGCAGCTCCCACTCAGTACCAGTGATTACACCACCTGCATGGCCTTGCATTTTTCCAAAACTGCAGTAACCAGTTCACCTGAACACCATTTTTGTTTGACAGTAGAAATAATGAATAGAATTGTTTTCTTTTCAGCCATTTTGAAAATTAATATTTCAACCAATTCAGGCAAAACTGATATAACTGAAATTTATGGGTTTGGGTGTCTCATCAGCTAATAGTAACATATGCTGTACTTTCACACTTACAGAGAAAATGCGTATTTCATGCGCAGCTCACTAGTTGGATAAGCTTTGGAGCCTTAAGAGCACTTTCTCCAGTCCACTTCCATTTAGAAAGTTTCTTCAGATTTTGTATTTTTGATAAAAGGAAAAGAGCCCAGCCATCTCCAATTTTCAGAAGCCCCTCCTGCTCACCCTTGGCACACAACACCAAGCCAGTTTCTGTTCAGTAACAGCTGACTAACAGAGGAGCATTGCCTTTCCAATGAACTTTCTGCCAAAGCACGCAGTTTTAAACAGGGAATTTGATATGAGAGCTGTTAGGAGGAAGTATTAGTCATACAGCACCACTACAAATTTATTCTGTATTTATTTCCACAAAAGTTATAAAGCCCTCTTGAAGCTTTGAATTTGATTCCAGTATAATATTAAACTGTTGAAGATGGCATTACATAATTCAAAAGTAGAAGTGAATATGCTGTAGAAAGAAAATTGTATAATAGGTGCTTAATGTATGAGAAGTCAGCATTATCTGGATCTTTCTAATCATAATTTCAGTTGTTAAAGCACCAGGGACTCCATCAGTATAGACACTATATTCTGATTCAATTACATTATGCATTAAAAAGTGGTGGTTTACAGCATCCATTAGACTTGTTATTACCCTTGTGCCATACTCAATTGACCAAAGGAAAAAAGCTTTCTCCTAAGGGAGGTAAAAACAAAAAAGCATATTCAGTGAAATGCATTATTAAGTACTCCCTGAGAGAAGTTTCAGTTCATTTCTTCCAGAGATGAGTATTCCTACAAAATGCATCAAAGTAAACATCACGGCTCATTACTGCTTTGTATTGTTCAGGCCCCATATATATAGGTGTAACATTGATTAATGGAAATAAATTACAACATTCTGTGACTCAAAATAAGTGACTCCAAAAGCTTAGCAAGACTAATAACAACAACAAAAAAAAACCTTGAATAAAAAAAGTTTAGCAGTAAGCTAATCCAAGTCTCATCCATAATATCCAGCATCTCATTTTTCTGTTTTTCTTGAGCCTCAAAGCCATAAAAATAAAATACTGCCATCCTTAGCATTGCAATTAATGGCAATAGCCATGAGATGTTTAGCTTTGATCACACTGACAAGATACATTCGGTAATAACAGCAAAAAGATAGACACCAGTTTTGCACTTCACCAATTTAGCTGTCAATTTAACTCTGATCTACAATAAAGCACCTTTCCATTTTCAAACAGACCAAAAAAAAAAAAAATAATCACACACGCCCCCCAACACAACCACCACACAACTGTTCCCAGACTTAAAGGTTGTGTATGCCTGAAAAATCCTAAACTACAAGCAACTGCTGTATTGAAGCCATTCCACTTAGTATTCAGAACGTTATCAATCTCGAAATTAGATTTCAAACACTTTTAGAGTAATTCAGCCACGAGATTAATTTTTTTGTAAGTAGGGTAGGTCATGATGTTCGTATAACTACATTTAGTACTAAATTAACACATTTATCAAATAATTGCATTATTCTGGTTTTCAGACTTTACTCAATCAACAGGAATGAGCAGAAAACTTTTTCCCAATCTAAGAATCTGACATGTAAAATACTTCTAAAAGATGAAACAAAGTGTGGTGTTTTGGGTCTTTTTTTGTATGTTACTTAACAAGGCAACGCACATGTTTTAAAGATCAACTGAAATGTTTAATTTGGTCATTTCAAAAACTTGGAAATCTTGTTAATGAAGAGGGGGGAAAAAAAAAAAATCAAATTACGTGATGTTGAAGAATAACTTTTTATTTGAAAACTGAAGAAAAAAAATAATTCATTCAAGTACACTCTGCTCACTGTCTCTCTCTGCTGCTTTTCCCCCATCATCTGTTCCACCAGCACACACTGCTCATTTTACAGTATTACAAGCCTACTAGGTTCTGACCATCTGTTTCCCTGCTGTAGTGAAACCCTTTTACACATGTTGTGCAGCACATAAGACTTCTTTTCCAGTTTGCTCAGAAAAGAGAATGTCTGGCTGATAAATGCTGAATGCTATTTACAAACTTACACCTACCTTTACACACACTTGTCCCTCATTCCAACACAGCATCATGATTCATTTCAAGTCTTCAACAAAATTCTTGTTGAGATAGATCGCTTTAAGTGCAAGTGTAGTCCCCACTCCTACAGCAAGCTCCACTCAAGCAAGGTCCTCTCCCCATGCCAGATCCCCACCACAATCAACATAGCTCTATATGCTCACAGCAAAAAAGGCCATCAGTAAATAATTTCTTGGTATCAATATATAAGCTGAATCCCCTACATAAGCATGTCGCTCTCGCAGCTTGCACCTGCGCATATACCCAGCATATCATATGAAGAGGGAGTAAAGCAAACATTCTCTTTTAATGTCAGTGATGCTACGGTGATTTGCATTAACTATCTGACTTCTTACCTGTATAGGTCCTCTATGAAATCTGATAAGGCACTCTGATGACAGAAAATATTAAAAAAGTGGATCAAACATGGACTTTTGGGGGGATTTTGTTTTCTGGGTTTGGGGGTTTGCTGTTGGGTTTTTTGTTTGGAAGAACAGCTTTAAAACAGTATTTTTTTCTGTAACATCCTTAAGAAGCTATTTCTTACTAGCATTAGTCACCAAAGGTTTGAGTATTTTAAGAAATCATTGTAAGTTTGCTACCAACCTTCGCCTTTCCCAAGGCAATTTGCATGACATCCAACAGCTGATGTCAACTCACTAGCCTTATGTCATTAGTTTATCACTGGAATAAAGATGTCCAGAATCAAATTAGAGACAAAGTGAGACTTGAAACAGGAAAGCTGAAAATGACAAACCAAGCAAGCATCTATTTGTTTCATCCCTTCAGATACTAAGAATATAAAATATTACCCTTCACATGCCTGAAGATGACACAGAGCCACTGGCTCAAGAAAGCAGCAATGCAGCACCAGGAACCAAGCATAAGGAATGTAGCAAGGGACATGAACTCACTGCAAGTGACCTAGTGCATCAACTGAGCAAGACCAGCACTGGTAGCCTGTAGGGTTTTTTTCCTCCCTATGTAATTTCTCAGTTTTTAAAACACTGTGGCTTATGTCATACAAGATAGAATAGATAATCAGTGTTTCCTCTGAAATCTATTACACCACACTGAAATCTATTACAGTGTGGCATCCTACAGCAGGAAATCAAAAGGCAACACGCTCTTACTGCTTACTACTCATAATAGTAATGGCATATGCCAAAGCTGCAATGGGAGTCATTGCTTTGCAGAACTGAAACACAAGCGTGCAACAGTTAATCTGACACTACTACAGGTGCTCTTGCTCAGGTCAAGGCTTAGACATTAAAAAGAATACTCATAAGAACACATACATATAAACCAAAGTCAATAGCAAAATTGAAGTTCTCTCCTGATAAAAACCCAAATAAAAGGACTTGAAGTTTACATTGACTGCAATACCAGATACATCTTTGGGCATATAGGCTTGTCCCATAAAAAGTGACTGAAAGAAGATGGGATCATTAGAATAGAGAGTATATAAACTTGCAGTTGCCTGTAATCTCTATGTTTGTGGGTTTGGGGTTTTTTTTCCCCTCATTGGCATGCTCCAAATGCAATTCGAGTAATTTACATATTATCTCATGTTGGGGACTGTGACTATAGCCTTCCATTTAATAAAGAGAGTTACAGCTTCAACATTGCACCTTAAGGGATCTGGTTCTCCAGTGACTGGCCCTTTCTGTAGTAATATCCAGCTGTGCAAATGGGTGAACAATACTTCTTGATCTGATGGATTGCATTTCTTAGTTCTTTCAAATTCACATATACTTTGTAAGTATACAAAGACATGAGACCCCCGCCCTAGGTTTCTTGTCCTTAGAATCTAAGGGCCAAATTGCACAGGAAGCATGTGGGTTTTATGAATAATGAACACATAATTGATCAGACAAAAAAAAAAAACCCACACCACAGACATACACACACACCACACTCAACCCCCATCAAAAAACCACCCCAAAACACCCAAAAAACAAACCAAAACTCACCAACCAAAAAAACCAAACACACACAAAACTGTTAGACAAGAGGAAAGCATGCAGAATAGAAAAACGGTTGGTTTTTGTTGGTTTTGGTGGGAGTTATTTTTGCGGGGTTTTTTTTTGGTTGGTTGGGGTTTTTTTAGTTTGGTGGGATTTTTGTTGTTGTTAAGATATCATAGAACTTGTGATTTCTCTTTCATTCTCATTGTATATACTAAACACCATTATAGTAATTTTTTTTGGTAAGTTGTATCGATATTGTCTTCCAAAACCAGTTCCTCCAGACATTTAAAATGCACAAGCCTGCCTTGTGGTCTCAGTTTCAGCAGTATATTAATTTAAAATCCAGGTCTCAGAACCTGGTGATAAGGAATTCTTATTCTATTAGGACTTACACCACTTTATTGTTCCACAGTACAGAAATTGTGCTGAGCTTTCCACACTCAGATTTAACTATTTAATGCAGAAGCCATTTATCTGCCTGTCTATGAAACCGTACTGTTGAGCAGAGATCCAAGAGCCTATAAAGCTTTGTGGCCCAGTTAAGAAACATACATATTTATGACCTTTGAAATCCATCTTCCCAATTTATTCAAATGCTCACTCAATCATTCTCTGAAGCTTGTGAATGTCTTTGCATCACCTTTAACAGAAATTCACCTGAGTCCAGATGCAAAAAAGCTGGACAAAACGAGGAATCTCATGCTAAAACATTTGTCTAGTTTAATGGTTTAATGGAAAGTGAAGGAAATTTTTTTGGTAATAATATATTAACATTGGCAAAAATTCCAAGGAAAAGTGTTCTCTCTGGAGAGAGAGATGCATTCTGTCATTACAAAGAGCTGTAGGAAATAAAGTCCCTGATCAGCCTAAGTCAAACTGTGGATTTTACCCTGCATTCCCCCCAGATCCCAAGTCAATGTTCTTTTCAATGTACTGTCATTTTTTGCAGGGCACTTTGGTCCTGTGAAAGTCTTAAATTCTTGGTTCATGTAGAAGCATGGTTGTAGCATGTTGATATTAGAGTTACTTCGACAAGGCTTGTTTCTGACCAGTCACAATAAAGATACTACAGAATCACAAGTTTACTGGAAATGAAGTCAAGAAGTAGAGTTAACATTTATTGCTAAAATCAAATGGGTTGTTTGTTTTATCTTACTTTTCTTAAGGAAGTGTAGAGAAAGAAGGTTGATATGGCAAAATCATCCACATCACTTTCAATAATACTCCACAGAGCCACATCCTCAGGAATTTTCTTCTTTTATATCTTACTTTAAGTATACAATCATACTAATATATAAAATAAGGATTCTTATTGCCTAGCCAGTATCATGAAATGTATATAATCACTTATCTTTGCAGTTTCTATATCATACCAATGATACTGCCATAACTGCAAGATATTGGTAGCAAGGAGTTACCACATCATTGTGCCTCTGTGTCTGTATGCACATGTGTCTTCTAGTGACTCACTTATTTTTAAAGCAAGCTCTTAGTGACCTCAGAACTGAAACACAGGACTAGTTTGAGCTCACAAAATATCAGTTAACCACAGCCTGAGTGACATCTAAGAAAAACAGATGTTGTAGCAGCAGCCCTAAAAAGAAAATTACAGGCAGAAAGTTGCAACAGGGGCCTTGAAATTGCAAGCACAGGATAAAAACAGAGACCACAAACTACCAAAACAAATCACAAGAGATTTATTTACAATCACTATATGCATGCAACTTTGGAAGTTGGGAAAAACCTGTTTTAGGATTAACAAAGAACTAATATCCAGCATATATAAAACATAACATAAATAACAGCTCTTTGATATAATGTCACATTATGAATCAACGGAGGAAGAGCAAGTGAGCAGATTGTGTTAGCAGTCATACAAAAGTAACTGTAAGATACAAAACTGGAGGAAGAAACCATCATCACATCTCCCTCAGTGAAGGGATTGGGATGCTGACAACTCATTGTAAAACCACCTCCTCTTCCTTTCAAGGAAAATAAGCTTATGAAACTTAGAAGGCAAAGCAGAATGGGAATAAAGGGTAAAGCCAAAAATGGGGAGACATGACAGCAAGTTTCCACATATCTATTTATATTATCATTGCAAGTGAGCTATAGTAACTAGACAATTTGTATATTAAGTGTTAGTATTGTGACTGGACTAATAATAAGTCTTTGATTAGATGATTAACAATAAAGTCTTGGCTTCAAGTACATTTCTTCAGTCTGCACAAAATGGAGAGGGTATTTAGTCTAGTACCCTGCCTTTGAAGTCTGGCTGTTAAATCAGCATGTGACTTATAACATTACCATGCTCATATTCTTACTAGAACTTAACTTTGTTAGGATTGATTTTGCTCAGTAATGAAGTCCAAACAACTGAAGCATACCACCTTAGCAAAAGTTGCACACCTATTTTTCTTCCCTTCAGACAAGGATATTTCTACTTTTCTGGATGACAAAGCAGCCCCACCCCCCATTATAATATACACACACAAAATGCCACTCATTTATATCGAGCTTCTCTGAACTAGATTTTCCCCAATCGTTTTATGTCAAGCTAAAGCATCTCTTTATACTCAACATGCAGATTAACACAGTTTCAAGTCTAAAAGGATGGGAAAGATATTTTTACACCTCATGCTACAAACATAATCAAGAAATGCCATGTTCTTTCAATGCAGTGCTCCAATTAAATTGTTCTGCTACCTCTGAGAAGAAACAGAATTAACATTTCAGCTAAATTACACTTTAGTTTTGATGCTAGACAACACTGTCACTTCTTATTTGTTCTGGAACACCTTACCTGAGCTACTGCAACAGAGCTACAAAGGATAAAAGAATTATTTAAAGACAATGCCTCTACTACTTTCACTTCTCACCACTATAAGCTACCATAAGAATGATATAGCATCTCTACTAAAAAGTATTTTGAACATAATTGAGGGCAAGCTGGCCCACACTGAAAGTAAACTTTAAGGAAGGACTGCCTCAGAGAGCAGAGGTAAAATAGATTGGGGGGGGGGGATTATTTTCCTCCTCCTATTTCTGTTACCATTTTTAATTGCACTGTCCACAAAGAAATCCCACCTCCATCCCACATCTTGTGGGGTTTTTTTATAAATGCACAATATATAATGGAAAAAAATGAAGTCATAGAAAAAAAAAAAAAACAAACAGTCACAAGCATCCTGTCACTTCCTGTGCCACTTGGGTTGCACAATACACTGAATGCATGCACCAGTAGTTCGGGAATACAAGCTCTTTTGTGCCTTATCACTTAATTGGCAATTACAAACCTGTAATTAACTACAGAAAAAAGCCTCTGGCAAAAAGCAGCTGGGCAATCCAAACATGAGATATAAAATTACTCCTGAAACACACCAACATACAGCTTATCTGCAAATACATAAACAAACCCCACTAGAGAGTTAGTGTTGTCAATTACTGTGCCCACTCAAGCCTCTAGCCATCAAGGGGCCACATCAGTTCAAAAGTGACAGGAAATGGTTGCAGAGCAGCCATCAATCTGATACTGGAGGGACTGACTGTCAGTCATTCCTCAGAAGATGAGAGAAGGCTGAAAAATCCTGATTCTCCTTGTTGCTGTAAACACCCTGATATAATCTCCTAGTTGACAATCGCTTATAGAAGTAACAGTGCAATAAATGGGCTCATGGAAGTGTCACAATAAGATGTCAGCAAGCCAAAAAAGCCAAACCTGACTGGCATCCATCCTGCTGCACTTAACTAAATTCTTCCCATCACACTGCAATGTTAATTATAGGGGCAAATGCATCCACAGCCAATCTATTCTTTTTAAGAAAGCAGCAGATGGGCCAAAACAACGAGTAACAGAAAATAAAAATCTAATGAGAGTTATCTCATCTTCCTTTTCTGATATTGAACACTTCTTCAGCCCATCTCCTCACCTTCTAAACCCACCACTGAATTATTTATCTAGCATATTGGATCTTGCCATGTGCTACAGATTGCTTAAGTAACGAAATTCATTCTTAGGTGCTTGTTTTGCAATATTTGTAATTGTATGCACAGAACAGCTAATTCAGAGTCTCAGAGACACTCCATCTCCTGCAGCTAGCTCCAGAAAGACACTAATACTTAATACCCTGATTTCTATCTTCTTAAAAGATAAATTAAGTAAACAACACAGCTCCTTCTCTAAAAGGCAGTTTGTGTTATTTGTCACCACAAGTGTTTTACTTCTTTTTAAACCAAGGACTATATACAAACAACTCAAAAGGATGATACATACAGTTGTGAAACAGAAATAGACTGGTACAAGTTTAAAAAAGCAATCCTACTTTTGATTCATAACATTAAACAAGAGAAGTCCAAGTTCCAGCTCAGCAAAAGCAGGCCTTAGAAAAGTAATAAAATTTAAGACCTTTTTTTGTTTTCTCAATTAAACAGAAAAAAATAAATTTTTATTTGGGTCAAATAAATATTTGGTCACACATCATTCATTACTGAATGAACCTTTACTTCAGACATTTCTAAGGAAAGGAAGAGAGATGAGGAAAGAATACATCATGGATCAGAGCTCTGCCTTCCCCCTTCATTGACCTAAGTCAGTTTGCATCTGAAGTACAGACCTGCTCAGGGAACAATTCAAACTGTCCAGTGGTACGAGCTGGAAGCCCATACCCTCAAAATTTTGACATCATTGCTCAATGCATAAGTAATTTATCACTGGACTGGAATCCAAGCATCTCATCACTTAAACTAGTACCCCTGCTAAAGGCTCCAGGGTCATTCCTCCCCTCTCACTCTATGTCTCAACTAGAAAAAGCAGAAGCATCTCCACACACATTCTGGTGCCCAGGGCTCTTATAATTAGGATAAATGGTCTAAAATCCTTCAAAAATTAAAGCACCTGTGTCTAGCTCATCTGGTCATGGCAGCTGCTCAAGGGAGTACAATAAAACAGGCTGTAGCACCTCCAGCAGCTCTTTGGCTTGCTCCTTGAGCAGCATGTCTAAAATTACTCATGTAATTTAGTGCTACTTGACCTTTTCAGTGTTAGGTACCTGTTTACAAGCTACCTGTATAGCTACTGTATAAATATATTTTCTCAAGCTTAAGAAAATAATAAATTTTCAGTTTTTCTGAAAATGCAAGCTTTGGATCCATTTAAAATATTTTTAAAACCTTTTAATTCAAAATTTTAAAAATATATTGATTTTGTTTTCTTTTAGAATGTAAAATGTGTCAAAAATATCTACTTCCTATCCAGCTCTACAACTTTCCCTGGATCTAGTCCTTCTCAAAGCATTCATCACCTTGCAGTGTCCTCACAAGTCACCCCACTGATCAACTAGGTTAAAAAAAGTGTACTCTCTCACTTTCTCAAAAGCCCAAAATACCACCTGTATAATCTCACCAGCTCCCAAAAGGCAAGAGAGTTGTGTGGGACTGCCAGTAAATTCCAGAGAAAAATCCCATCTTGCTGCTGTGAGAATAACTCTTGCGTATGACTAAAGAAACCAGATATTTATTATAGAGAAGCATATCTAACAAAAAAATATTGGGGTTGGTTTGTTTGTTTTGTCATCCATAGCAACTTGGTGATAAAGCCTACCATCTCCCCAAAAGCATCCAAAAATTTGAATATCTTAAACTTTCAAACTCAGATTACCTAGGTTTGTTTGAAGATCCCATCATTTTTTGTCCCTCTCTGTGCAATACAGTCCAAATTCTGTTCCCTGTTGGATTAGCACATGCACAGTGATGCATTTACTTCACTGGTGCCCTGCCCAAATCATACTGGTATAACAGAGGAGTTTGTCTCTGCCTAAATAGGTTTCTTCATTGTCCTTCTTACAGTACTCCAGTTTATGATGAGAATATTCAAGGCCATCAGAAAAAGAAAAAAGGAAGAGGAGGAAATAAACAGAGGAATAAGCTTCTTTAAGCCGTAAAGTAAATATTATGCTTTTCACTTCAGAAAGCTTCCCACTATGCTCATGCAGTTCGATCACACCATACCCTGCCTTCAAAGGAGCTCCAGCCATGGTTGCCACCTTCTGTTGATACGGTTTCCTGGACATAGCTTTTGTCCCAACATCATTACACTGCAGCCTTTCCTTCACCATGTTACATACAGCACATGCTAAACATGCCTTATCCACATCTTATCCACCATTTTCCCCCTAAATTTGAAAAGAGAAGAGGAAGCACATTCCTTTATCTTTTAGACCTCACCTTTAACTTTTGAAGCTACCTGTGCTTCCTTCAGGACAAGTGTGATTCAATCACACTTGAACTCTAGCCAAGGAGATATGTAGGCTCATTTTATGGCATGAGCTAACTAGCACATTCACACTGACACACTGATGAGACTTTTAGGAAAGCTCCAGACAAAAGGAATAGAAATCCCATCTCCTTTTTCCAAAGGACAGACTAGTCCAATTGTAATTAGGCAAGAGGGACCTTTCTCAGCTATCTGCATCTGCAAGGCAGTTTGTCTCACCTTTCAGTCTCTTTCAATTTAAGGCACAAAGATTTTGTGCAAATATTTAAAAATTAGTGACATTGCTGGACACCTCAAACACAAAAGTTCCCTTCACTTCAATGGAAGACCAGATACCCTAGGTAGAGAAAGGCAGGAACAGGAAATGATCCTTTGTACTTAGAGATGTCAGCTTTTGTCAGTAGCACCTGAGACTTAGATTTTTGTATTTGAGCTGGTAGGTAAATGAATAAAACTCACCTAGTAAACCTGGGTTTTCAGGTTCTATTTTGCTTATTTCAGAGAGTATTTACTTCCTCCCTTCAAAGTAAAGGTAACTATAGCAGGGGACAACAGGATGATTTTAGGTCTTGATTTAACCACCAGTGTCATATAATTAAACAAAGGCTCAATGTTTATCTCCATGCACAAGGGCTTGACCAGCATATAAGTTTGCTGTTTCTTCCGGTGCTTTCCTCACATCTATGGAAAAGGAAGCTCTGCTCCCCTTCTGCCCAGTAACCTTTTCCTTTATTTGTTTTCACCACCTGAGTAGTTCACAAAATGAAGTGTAATGACTAGCACCTCAGCAGCAACCTGCAAGAGGCACCAAAACAAATCAACTGCAGCAGTGCTCACTGGTTGACAGCTGTAATGAATTAAATTGCCTATCCCACTTCAATTCATTATGCCTTCCATGGAAAAAGCCTTCAATGTAAAATGAGCTATTCAAAAACACATTCTGCATTTCTATTAATCTAACAGAGTGAATTGTTTTCTATACTGTAAAACTAACAACCCTTGTCTGCACAGCACTGCATCACAGCATAAAGCCATAGCGTCTGCCCAGGAGAAGGTACAAAGAGGCGAAGTAGGGATCAAGAAGATATCATCTTCTAAGACTGACTTACAACCTACCAGCCTGTGAAAAATGTGTTTCATTTGTTTAGATGCCTTCACGTACCTGCCACATCTGTGCCATTTAGTTCCTAATCGAATCTAGTATCCTTTCAGTCTCAGAGATGGAAATTAATCTTCACTTCTGCAGCATTAGAATTTCAGACTGTTGCTCACTGCCACCTGCTGGAGTTTAGGGAATTTTATAGTTAAAAAAAAAAAAAAAAAAAAAAAGAGTGGGCATTGCCGTGGGGTTTTGTGCATGCTTTTATTTAGCAGATCCACCAACATTATATCCTACCACTGTTTCAAAAGTAGAACTATTTTGATTCACTTTTACGTAAAAGCTTTGACCTCTTGCCCCAAGAATACCATTACCTACAGAAACTGAATGGAAGTAGTAGAAGGCAGAACACAGCAATTTTAACTACACTTTAGTTGTGAACAGGTGTTCACAAATATAAAGATGGGGGCAAAACCGGAGTGGGGGGCAGCAAAACCAGAGGGGGGGGGCAAACCAACAAAAGGTAATTTAACAGAAGTTCCATTTTCTGGGATAAGCAGCAAAATATATAACTCTGCTTTTAATATAGGTGTGTATTTAGGGCATCTAAGGACAGCCACTTCTTATTACTGCGTCTAAATCCAGTTTAGAGAGTGCAGTAACAAGCTCAGTCCCTGAGCTTCAACTGATATACAAAAATCAAACGTTTAATTAATGTCACAGCTGTGAAGAGAAAAATATCTAGAAATGTGATGATCAATACACACAAGACATTACTTGCCTGATATCACAAAAATACTCCCTTAAGTGGGAAAGTAAATTAGACAAGGAAAAGCCAGTCCACATTTTAGAAGCAGTATAGCTACCTCAGTGTGGCATTCTGTCTAGGCTGTTTAACCCTCTTGCCTACTCTGGTATACAAAAAACACTGCTAGCAGACCCCAAGGGTCATGAAACTCCAACTATTTAGAACTTTATCACAGCCTTCTTGGGACATTTGAGGAACTGTTTTGGTTTCCCCATCTTTTCCCTTGATGAACAAAGTGTTATTTGAATGTACATGTTACTGGAAAACCTTATTTTGATTTATTTTTTTTTTGAAGGTATTATAGAAACATTCTTACTCTGCATAATAAGCGATTGTTTCAAAATCAAATTACAAATAGATGCTGAGCACTGTACAGTTACTGCAGCAGTGAAGTGAAAGCATTTTGCATTACCTGCTTAGTCATGTATGATTCAGCACATGGACATTTTCAACATCATGGATGCGCACAATTGGCTTAATGAGATGGATAAGATCTGACAGCCAAAACGTCATCCAGACAGAAAGTCTTACCAGCTTATGAGGAAGGCCTAGGCCTCAATACTTCAGAGATTTGGATTGGGCATATATGTACGCTTATGGACTTCAGTCTTACTACATTGTGAGGATGCAGCTGAGCCAACGAAAGGGCATTTACAGTCTGGCAGCATGACAAAACCTCAGCCAGTCTTGCATGTTGAATCAGATTGGCTGCTCAATGTACAGCTATTTTAGCAAGTAGCCCAGGAATACACCAAGCATTTAGAGCCCAGTTTCAAAACATTCTCTTTCAGAGCTGTCTCTGAGTTTATGCATATTAAACTGTTGGAGATCATGCTTTATATTTTTCCCTTTCTTAGCTTTTCATTCTTCTCTCTTATCTTACTACACAGTATAACAGAATGAACTTCTCTGCAAGATGCCAAAGGTGACAGCAGCACAGATACGAAACTTGGCTTTACCCTGTAGCTGTTCTGTTTCATTCCCTCAAACGCCCTGACCAGCATTCACCATTGCAGTGTTCATTGAAACATGAGGGAGTTCAGGAGTTTCTACTAATCATTCAACAGCTCTTAGCTCTAGCGCTCTTTTCCTGCTGCCTGTACAGAGAGGAAAGCAGCATTTGTCTTTAGTATACCAGAGAAACTGAGGTACCATGAGGTGAAGTATTTTGTTCCTGTTATAGAGTAGGGCAGCAGCAGGACAACAACACTCTCAATACCAGTCATTTCCACTGCAGCACACTGTTTCCAAAGATAATACCACTTTAGAATAACATACATCTTATAGCAGTGTCCAGGAGCCATGACCAAACACCTATTGCTCTAGATACTGCTTCACAGACCACACAACTGACCTACATGTGCTTCCAAATATACAACTATTTCTTAGAGCTAACTGCCATTCCACTGCAAGGCAGCAGACACATTACAAAGTCTGCTTTTATTCCAGCATATAGTAAAAGGAGATACCATGGTTTCATGGATTTCAAAAAACAGCAACCTTATGACCTCAAAAATGTTTTCTAGAACCTAAAAAAAAAAATCCCAGTAAGTGGAAACTGAAAGCTAAAACTGTTGCCTGTCCCTCTAGATTGTTAGCACATGACAAGGACAGCAAACTGACAGCAACACAACTGAAATGGGAGATGATAAATAATGAATAAAAAAGTTAATAAATATATTCTTAAGTTAACTGTATATTGCTGTGACAGTGCCCAGAGATCAATGGAAAATAGTCTTGTGGTGTCCAGAACTATACGAACATAAAAAAAAGTGACAGCTACAGGCCTGACAAGCTCACGGGCTAAATGAGAAGCTTACAAGGTTAAAGAGATTCTTTCCATCAACTTCAGTGAGCTTTCAGCTGGGCTCTAGGGCATCTGTGATGAGACAGCCACAACCATCTCCCTGAGCACACACTCCAGTAGCTTTCTGTGCTTCCACCCTTAAAGATGGGAACAGAACAGAGTTAACTAGGCATTTTAAACCCTATTTGTAAAGGCATTCAGACACCTGAAGAAACCTAGAAGTACTTCTTTGTAAAGGGTGTTTGGGTGTATAGTCCCCACTGAAAGAAATAAACTGGTCCCACAGAAGCTTCAATATTCAAATACCTCTAAAAACTGGGATCTCCATTTAAAAAAAACCCAAACAAACACCACGCAAAAACACACCACACCAACCAACCACAAACACTCTGCTCTCAAGGAAAGTAGTTCAGGAAGCTGTCAGCATTGCAAAATAAAAGCTCTTCCTTAGCTGCTTGAGAATGGCAAGGGGGTACAGTTCTCACAATAACTCACTTTCCTTTTGAAAATACTGAGAATGAACACTTATCACACTACAGCTCTTCCTACAGAAATGCTGAAGATCCTATGCTAAGGTTAGTGACTTTTTTCCCCATGCCACAGAGTCCAGTTAAAGATCTAACTTCCATACCACTGAAAGTCTTAAAAGCATAAACAAAACATGACAGCTTTTTTTTCTTCAGTATTTTCAGAGAAAGCAGGGATGCTTGCTGGCCTAATAAACCAAAGGACTATACAGACATTACTGAAGATTTTCACTAGCAGGGTTTCAAACTATAGAAGGCAAAGCTGGTAAATCAATTTTTGTTGAACAAACTTCTTTTTGAACCCTGATTCTTGTTCCCCTGTTCAAGTAATAGCATTGCTTTCAGGAGAGAATTTGAGTGGGGGGTTTTTTCCCCACCAAATAAGTACAGCTTGTAATTTATTCCATTTTGGAAAACAAATCAGGCATTCTGTAGGTCACACAAAGATAATCCAGCATTTCCAGGATCTATTCTTCTGCATATTGTTGATGTATGGGCATACTGTTATCAATGACAGATATATGTTTGTCTCAAACAGACAATCCATGCCTCACTCTAAGGGTTAGGGGTTTATGCCCTGTGAAGAAACTGTAGCATTACATTCAATTTGAACAACATCAAGCGTAAAGATTCAATAAGCAATGTTTTCCATGCAAAAACAACTCTTCTAGAAGATAGCATGTTTATGCATGAATATAACATGAGATTCATTGTTTGCATATGCTGCATGACTATTATAGATGTGTATGTGTAGAAGGTTAACCAGAACTGGGAGCAGATATTTAAATCTATGAAGCTTGACAGCTTCTTCCACATTAGTAAGCTGCCTCTGTCTTCACATTACACACTTCTCCTCCCACCCCTGGAACAAGATCCCACTTCCTTTAAGTAGCACTGCTGCCAGGAGAGTAGCTGGGGAAACTGAAGTAAGAAACGTCTCCCAGCCGAGATTCAGTTGTTTTGCTTATTTATTTTGCACATCAGAAGCCCAGCTCTCTTGAGACCCTGTTTGCTGCTCTCCCCAACAATACCTCAGAACCAAAAAATCCTTAGTAGGCTGCAGCTTTTTCTCCTGCCACTTCCCTACCTAGGTTTCCCAACAGCCCACTACCCCGATAATTCCTCTGCAGTATCCCCAGCTGCACCAGAGCAACCAAGTGTATTGTAGGTAATGACTGGAATATAAATATCATGTGCCATTACCACCGTAAATGCATTATAAGATGCGCCCACCCAGAATAAAGGTGACAAGAATATTTAATGAAGCCCTGGGGGAAAAAAAAAAAAAAATCCTTAAAGGCATTATATGATTTCTATCCTATTTTATGGGCAAGGGGGTGGTACACACCTTGGCATCCTCTTTAAGTATTGACTATTATAAAATAAATTAAAAAAACTAAAAATAATGTCACATCAGATACTGATACATATGATTGTGTGCAAAACCACAAACAGATTTAAAACCCTGGCACTGGGTTCTGTGGGAATTACTTTTTCTACATGCCAATATAAATGCACACAGGTAAGGAAAGAGAATACAAAAACCTCTCCCACTCAAGCTAAAAGTGTGTGTCAACAAGTGCTTAAAGAGGTTTACCAGCTTTTATTTCTTTCTTACAGCTGTTAGACTTGTAAAAAGCAGTCACTCATTCTTTACTGCTTGCTGTCTGTGAGCATTTGCAATCTGGCCAAAAAGAATAGATTGTGCAGTGACGGTGACCATATGTTTAATAAACACCACCAAAAGCTTACATTGAGGAAACATTAAAGTTTAGAATCAGTAGCAGAAGTGAAGAAACAGAACTAAAGCTATTGCTCCTTTTCAACTACAAAGTCTGACTACCTTTACCTGCAGGTCACACTTCATAGTCCTGGTCCTGCAACTTCTGTTTACACCAGCAGCCTTTTATTATAGCATATGGTTCAATATTTGTAAAAATACCTGAGGTTTAAATTAAGGATGGGGCTGAAAACATGCACAGACTCCTCTGCTTTACATTGATTATGCTGTATGCCATAAACAACAGCTAAAGTATTTTGCTTTCCTTATAACTGCTTACTTTAACCCTGAGCTTCCAGGCTTCAGTTGAAATCACAGCTAATAAAAAGTGTATCTGAAGTTTTCAATAAACAAAGTGAGGAAGGAAGTAATACTATACACATTTTACAGATGAGAAACTGAAGCTTGGAATAATTAGGACTCCAAGTGTAATGTAGAGCTCACCACTAACACCAGATCACTTGAGCCTTGAGCCTTAGAGCTAGGCTTTAAGCCTAAAGAAACCTTTCATTTTCCTTCATTTAATAAGTTTGCTTATTCATTTGTAATTAGATCCGGAAAAAAAAAAAAATTACTGCTTAGTGAAGTAAGATACTCTGAAATTTAAATAGTACAGGAAAGTTTCCATCTCTGTATCCCCACAGAGTTGTAAAATGCATGTTTGCTCCTGTCAGCACACACTGATTAAGAACATAAGAAGGGCCTCTGTGGATCAGAACAGAAGTTCATTTAGTCATATCTCCTCTACAACAGTAGCCAAAAACACATATCCATAAAAATGGAGTAAGTGTGCAGCGATACCTTCCCTGAATACCCTCTCAACTTCCAACAGTCTGTAGTCCTGGGACTTTAATGCTGAGTATCTTGCAATAGGCAGTTTTAACTGTGCTAAGCAGTGACGTTGATTATGTGACACGGAAAAATAAGACTGTAAAGTCAATGCTACTTTATAAAGACATCAGTCCAACTCTGAGGCAGTAGCAGAATATTTCTGGTTTTGTCTTGCATAGCTTGCTTTTTACATGTTTATTTTATATATCAGTATGGAAATCCAAAGCTAAAAGGTCCTATTAGCACTGACAGGCATTACCACCAAGTTGTGTAACTGTTTTAAAAAGTTTATATACCTTAAAAGTTGTCTATTCCCTATCCTAAATATTTGTGGCACAACTTTCCAGCTATAAATATAAATGAAAATAAATGCTGTGAATACTCTGCTCACCCAGTAGAAATGCAGGATATGGCTAGTGTTTACAGCAAAACTGAAGTTCAAGACAGCGAGGAATGGAAAGGAGGTCTAACAGCAAGAGAAAGGAAGAAGCATGACAGGAAAGACGAGGATGAAACCTCCAAGAATGAGTCATGGAATTTTGGCATAAAAAGACAATATGCAATAATAACTAATTAAGCATAACTTTTGGCCATGATAACTGAACTAAACACTATGTGTTATTCATAAATCCCATTATATATTGACTATTGTATATTACTTCAGAAACACAATCTTTGCATGACAGACCATAATAAGATATGACTCCACAGTTCAAAAAGATAAATTCTAAACAGCTGCAGGTAAGAGCTGTAAATTACATGATTATATTAGAAGCGTACTCCAATTCTATCTTAATAATGGCTGGAATTGAGACACTGATGGTTAATCTTGTAGGTCATTCCATAAAGCTCTACCTCAAACCACCAGAGATAAGCATTTTTTCTGAGGAAACAATGTTAAACCTGTATTTGAATTCTGCTTTGAATTGTTAATAACATTTTTGCAGCATAAGTAACATAGTAAATGATTAGTCACTAAAACAACTCTTCAAACTCTTCCAAATCTCCCCAGCCATTTGCCATCCCATCTAAAACTGAAAAACAGAGGCAGCTGTTGTGCTCGAATCCTCCCAATGCTGACCGCTCATATCATTGTTCTATTTTCCCACATCTGCTGTACCCACCTGCTGCCTGTTTATACACAGATTATAAAGTCTTTGAGACATGGAACATGTCTTTATTCTATATTTGTACAACACGTGTCACCTAGTAACTGACTACAAACTGAATTACTTCTCACTGAAGAAAAAAATATGCAGAAAGACATTGTCTAAAGAGAAGTGAGATTTGTTTCCTACTTCCTTCATTGCCAGACACATTCTATAAAGATATTTTTCAAGTAGATTCATTAATTAGTTCATTTTCCAGCCACTATGAGGCAAAGACCACCATTGTTCCACGTACTAAGAAAGACTCCTCGAATTACTATAATTATTTTGCACTGCAACTCTTTGAATTCTAAGAGCTTCTAATAAAAAATAGCATGCACTGGAGTACCATTTTAACATGAAAATGGTTCTTGCAGCAAAATTGGCTGAAGTTTCAAAATTCATCATGCATCACAAATTAGAAAAACCAAAAAGACGATCTCTATACTTGGCACTCCTGAAAATAAAACAAACTTCAAGTATGCGATACTGGACACTCACGAATCAAAGCATCCAAACTGCTGCTGAATCTCAGTCTTTGACATTAACTTCTCATGAAATTACCTATATTTACAGGGAACATAGGATTGAATTATTTTATTGTCAGTGTACTACACTCCATCCTATTCAAGATCATGCCCTCCAGAACAAGCAGGTCAAGTCTGGTATTTGGATTTGAGGATAGTCATTGAAGGCAAATTATGCCTGCCTCTGTTACAGTCTCCCATGCTCACAGATCCTCTACTGCTGTTCTACTTTGTATTCTTACTTCGGTATTGACAGATTTTTCCAGAAAGTCCCTAATAGTATGATGGAAGTATTACTTACAAGTATATTACATTATGTACACCCTTAAGGTCTTTGCTTTTAGAACATGCAAGATACACTGTTCATGGTTTAAACCCAAAGGGTAACCAGACCACACAACCACTTGCTCACCCATCCCCTCCCCAGTGGGGTGAGGAAGAGAATCAGAGTGAGCTTGCAGGATGGGATAAAAACACTTTAACAGGACAAAGGAAAAGATAAAGATATATTCATTATAATAATAATGCATAAGGATAATAGGATATATAAAATGAACAATGCACAATTTTTCACCACCCAACAACCAATACAACCCATCCTGAGCAGCAGTCAGGGAGCAGGGATATTACCCTGCAGCTCTCCCAGAACAGCAAGTTCCAGAGAGAGCACGAGGGAACAGACAGCCGAACAAACAGGCCCAAACGAAATAAAACAAAAAATAAAAGGAACATGAACTGAACAAGAAACCAGAGCCAGGGGGCAATGACCAACTCTTACTTATACAGGGCATGTCATCTATGGTATGGAATACTCTCTTTGAACAGTTTGGATCAACTATTCTGGCTGTGCCCCTCCCAAGTTTTTGCACCTGCACATCAGCAAAGCTTGGGGAACTGCAAGATGTCCTATAGTTCAGCCACAATGAACAACAGCAGCGCACTATCACCATTTTTCGCATATTAAATCCAAAACACAGGAGCTGCTGAAAACAAAACTAGCTCCGTCCTAGCTGAAACCAGAACTGACACTTATATACCAAGGTAACAAATGAAGGGTACTTGCCTATGTGACTCAAAGAATTTCATCCTATGTAATTCAAGGTTTAGGCTGCATGCATTGTTAACTACAAGTAGATTCTTCTTGTACATACATAGCTTCTATTCCTGTGTAATCTCCTCCTCTCTGCTATTTACTTATTGGCACCTTCCTTTATCAGTGACTTTAAACTACTATACAGCACCAGTGTGCCATTTTTCAAGTCTGCCTTTCAAAAATTATTTTACATTAGAATACAGCTAGTGAAGGACTAAAAAAAAGTCATAATACAGAAATCAAGCAAGAGTCACCTCTATATGCCTGCTTCAGCATATTGCTGATTTTCCCCACAGATCTCAGTGCTGTAATACCTTTGTACCCTGTTCCTTTCTCATTTTTATTTCTAGGCAAGTTCTTCTGATATATTGTTTGACCTAGAAAAAATTACCTTGTCTGAGAGTAGAGATGGGTCCTGCTTGGGCTGATGCAGGATTACTAGGGAAGCAGTACACAGTGACCATGAAACAAATGGTGAATGATGGTAACTTTCATTGCTTCAGTCAGTGTTCCATGTGTTGTGTGACATACACTCATGTCCTTTTCTTCAGTTATGTAAAACTAAAAAATTTCACTTAGAATGTCTCACTACTAACCACAGAGCATCAATGTAAGCTTTTCACATTGTATTTAGTCTATCTTTTGTCGTTTTATTGATTATCTGCATAAGCTGAGACAATGAAGAAAGTGAAAGAAGTTACTCAAACATCATGTCCTCAACAAGCCTGCCTTGGCAATCATACCCAAGGTATCATGGTGAAGTTGGAGTTAGTAGTTCCATTCTTCCAAGGAAACAATGATAAATATTTCTTAAAATACTTGCATATACCAGAAAAGAAATCACTTAGCAAGAGAGAAACACACATTTGATATACTTTCCATAACAAAACAGTTTTTTCCTTCACCTTTGTCTTCCTCAGTGCACCAGTAACTACTACATTTAAGTTCACAAGCCCTTCTAAAAAAGCATGCCCTGAATATCAGACTGGCTACATCAGACTGGAAAAGAAAGACATATTTCCCTATATGGAATATATTGCCAGACATTCCCTTTCTTTTATATTTCGGCGAAGCCAGACACTACTTCAGCTGCGATCCCCAGAATGTCAGAGGAAAGAGATGGATTCTTCAGTCAGAAAAGACCATACCTTTTTGGCTTAAGGTGCCCTGGTGCAGCAACAATGCATTTCCAACATTGTTTGGATCTTCTAACAGGCACTACTAAATCCGATCTAGCAAGTCCAGTCTTCATGATAAAGACTCATAAGGATGCCTTTGAAGAGGCTTATTCCTTGAGAAGGTCCCAAATGGACCGAGTTCCTAAGCAATCATACACTTTCAAAACAGACTGGAATATAGCCATCCTATATTCCCCAAGCTGCATCCTACCTGCCTCACATTAAGGTATAGTTTTATTTTTTAAAAAAACAGATAAGTCACTCCATTGCTAGATACATTTTTGGTTTTATAGCAAAGAGCAAAGCTGAAGTGATTTCATACCCAAAATAGACAGAATGACACAGTACCACGGGGGATACATTTTCCTGAGGGTTTTGGGATCACCACACATCCCCACACCCATAAGTTTGGTAGTTAATGCCTTAGCTGTGATGGATCTCAGCACTTTACATCCTACAAATTTGCAATGACCCTATAAAATTATTTTCCATCAGTCTAAAGTTTCAGTGCCAAGAAATAGTTCTGACATATAACCAAGGGCCTGACAGCAGGTCTAATAACATAGTGCTAGGTTTAAAATGCTGAAGTTATCAGTCAGTCACACTACAGAGCAGGTCACGCATAGCAAAGAGCTGCTTTATTAGCTTGATGGAATATATAGCATGTATGAAATGACAGAATGCAGCTACACTGTAAAAGCCGAATCTGATGCAAAACACATCCTCATGGCCCAGATAACGTGTGCCATTCACAATAATACTAGAGATCCATTCTAACCAGTGCATGTTAGTTAACAGTAAATGCTTGAGACATGACAGTTAGGAAGCCATTCAGGCTCAAAACCTAATTTTGTCTCCTTTCTTGGGGTGAAAAGAGGAAATAGAAGAAATCAATACATTTTTCTGCAAGCTACAAAGCATAATAGACACATAATATAAATAAAGACGAACTTTCCTGAGACTTTTTCACACTAAATTAGTAAGTATACTAGTGATTTGCTCCCCACCCCCCTCCCTAGGCTCTCTTGTCCTTTCCAAACCAGACTAGTACTCCTCCTCCTAGTATCACCAGCCAAACAGCAGGCCTTTTATTATTCAAAATGCATAAAACAGTTAACTAAGAGGAATGCAGCCTATTTAGGGATATAATAGAGAATGGGCCTCCTTTACTAACAAGCAATGAACAACTGCAATTCACTGTTGGTAGACTACTTCGTGCAAACTAGATAGTATACAATTCCTTTTAATAAGCTATGATAAGCATTTATGAGGTGATCTGCCTCTATAGACAGTCCTGGAACTTACTATGTCTTGCTGGCACTTTGCTAAGGATTTCTATTAATCCTGTTACAAAAACTCTAGAGAGGATTGTAAATGTTAGATACCAGGAAGTTTTTGTCACAATTCTCTCTGTTTTTTTCCCAAGTAAAGTAAAGTACTCAAATAGCCACATAAGTTCCACAAAACAAACCCAAAAATACCACACACAAAAAACCAACCCACAACCCATCAAAAGCAAAAACACAAAGCCTTGAAGTTCTGCCTCACTTGATATATACTGGATCCAGCAATACCGAGTTTATTTCTTATGTGCAATCTAAATGGTGGACAACATCTTTGACTATCAAGTCATTACCAAGATAACAAGTAATTATTAAAAAAAAATCATGTTATTCTGTCTTTAGGATACCCTACATTCAAAACTATCCATACTACAAATTCATTTTTCTTTTAATTCAAAAATATTATTTCAAGTTCTGATTGATACAGAACTTTTTTCATCAGCAGCAATATAAGATAATTTTTGTACCCTGCTCTTTCCTGCACACCTGAATCACTGGGGTCAGTGTATATGTAAATAAAAAACCTGAAGCAGTATAGAGATAGGGAACAATCTTCCAAGTCAAAACTGGGGTCATCACAGAAGTGATGCTAACTAATCAGGAAATGCATCAGCACCAAGGGTAGAATCACAGAACATTATCTGCAGCATGTGATGACTTTTTTTTTTCTTCTCTGGCAGACAAAATTATCTAAATAATAGATCTGATGCACTGTGACTCCTAATGCTTTATCAGTGTATTTGGAGAAAAGATATCATTTATAACCGAAAACACCAGAGTAAAATAACTACAATTTGCAGTCACTAACTGCATCTCTAAAAGCTGCAGTAAAAGATCTACCTCATTGTTGCCAGAAATTATACAGATGAACACTGATGACAAGTGATACAAATGACTATTGATATTTTAAACTAAAATTATCTGTTGTGTTTTCTTCACTAGTGGGGCACTTTAAAACATTCTGTGTAAAAAAAAATGTATTATGGAATGAATCAACATGTTAATATAGATATTTGGTATCATGTTAGGTCTTCTAACAAATTCACACAAGCAACTATTTTTAATTTGGCACTTTTGTGGCTAATGTGCTTGAGTATCTGAAAACATAACTGCAAAGACCAATAATAACATGGAGATCTACATCTATGAATATCTACAAAAGCACTATAATTATTTCCAAGGAACATTAAGGATGGTCTTTAAACACTTGCATTTGTCATGACATGGTAATGGTGCACAGATTTCATATCACCACACATTCAAAGTGCATACAGCAAGCATCAATTCAATTTGTAAATGTGGAACTCAAAAGGATTCAACAGCAGGAGCTGATTATACACAGCAATGCCACCAAGTTAAGAGCCAATTTCCAGCCTCGTTTCTTTCCACATTACCTTGAAATTGATGGCAACTACTATTTATTTTTATATTATTGTGAACCAGTCACTCAGCCCTCAAATTTTAAACATTTTCTGTCTGCTGGCAGTTTCATAAGCCTTCCCTTCGCAGGCCCTAACTCTGTTTTCCTCACCACTCATTACGGCACCCTGAAATTTGTGTTGCTCAATTCTGTTCTCAGCCTTTGCTGTTCTCTCAGACCAACTTCAGTCTCATTGAACATCCTGGTCTTACTCAATTGCACTAACTGATGATTTGTCATATAAGTGACCCCACCAGAGCAATCAACTTGCTGTTGAGTATTCACTCAATCAGGACATGTGAAGCTACAAATAAATTACCATGTCCTTGGCCTTTGGGTTAAATTTGATACTTATTTGCTAAAGCAGCATTTACTCTGTCTGGCAACTTCAACTTAGTGTTCTGCTTACACAGGAAGGCTGGATATAACAGAAGTAGGGCTGTCAAAAAGCGTAAATTAATATGCTGATTGTGGAGGGGGAAATAAGCAGAGATCCTACAGGTAAGGACTTCTATCTGCTGCTTTTATTTGATTTGCATATCTTTATACCACTTTTGCAGTTCACAGGCCTAGAACTGGCTTGACACACAGAGTCCCAGAGCAGCTTAGAACACGCTATGGCTTGCTTTGTGCAACTGGGGAAACCAGCTCCATGGGGCTGTCAGAGCAGCTGAGGGCTGTCATTATCAAGTGCTGCCTGAGCCACTTGCCTAGTTTTACAGCCTGAATTTGAAAATCTTGATCTTGCCTATTTAAGTATAAATACATTTTAATCCTTTGCTGGGTATTTACAGATAAGGCCATAGTTTCAGAGTACGGCCCACCAAACTTCTAATGTACCTTTCTGCAGAGAAAGACTCAATGGCAGCGGAGATTCTTCTAAGAGCTCCATGCTGTTTCTTTGTGGCACTGGTTCCTGAGAAAGTGGGTATCTCCATTTGCTTGAAATAGCCTAAAACTTCTGAAGTGCTAAGAACCATCTGCTCTTATTTGCCTCAGTAGTTTTTGAAGAACAAACTGTTCAATTAGAGGTTTTGGTATGGATCTGATTGGCTAACTTTTGACACTAGAAGCTTGGAAAAAAAAAAAAAAAAAAAAAAAGATGGAGCAGAATGATCTCACCTAAAGAAAATATTGCTTCCACTCACCATTTGGCCTTCTCCATGTCCTTCATTCAGCCCTGGAGCAGCTATAAAATCTCAACTGTTCATTTTTTCTTTCTCTAATTCAAAACATTAATAAAAGTTTACATGTTAAAATGACAAATAAATTTTTTTTTCCTACAGGCAGGAAGCAGCACCAAGTGCTGCTTGCTAGAACTACCTGCATCATGAACTGAAATATATGCAACTAAAAAACACACCTCAAACTATTATATTTTGTCATGCACGTCTGTATCTAAAAATGAAGGGCAATGCAGAAATTTAACTAGCAGAAGCACTAGTTGGGAGATATATATTGTGCAGTGAAGCATCATAAAGCCTTATACTACTCTACTGCACTCAGGCTAAGCTGTGCCATCAATCCAGGTTTACTCGCTTTGGTACTGTCTCATTCTGTTATGGCCACACCGCTTTTATTAGGCTTTGTTGCAATAAATAAATGTCTTTGATTCTCCTGAAGACAATTACCTCAGACTTGCAAAGAAACTAGTAAAATAAGAATGAAACTCTAAGTGTCAGAAAAAGAGAATAGTTTTAAACATACAGTGAAGTATCATTCTTAATGCTTCTGTGTAGTACTATACCTTTTATGTGCACACAACCACATACAAGTAAAAAGCATGGGGTTTAGTTTCATTTTGGGTGAGGTAGGTTGGTTTGTTTTAAATGCTGCTACAAGTTTGAATCAGCTTGAGCTCAGATTTGGTGTTGCTACCTGGAAAGGTCAGAGCCTGAACTACTGGCTATATACAGCACCTTTTAAATTTGATTTGCTAAACATAGGAAACCCTAATCCCTACCAACACCTCTACAAGTTGCCTCAACAGAAACCATCAATAGGGTGACAAAGATGTATTTTATTAAGCTCATAGATTTGCAAACATTTAAGTGATCTCATATTATAAACTGTCTCTATGCTACAAACCAGTAAGCTCTGAGGTACATCCCTCATTTCCCATCATCTTTCCGCTAAAATGCTTGGGTTCCTTTCCAAAGCAAGGAAGTGTTGGCTGGGAGATATGATACTGACTAACAGGAGTTAGGATATGACATCAGGAACAAGAGCAAGCAGGGCACAGGAGAGGGCATCTGCCCTCCAATACAGATACAACCATTCTATTACTTGTCAGTGTAGAAGTCAAAGTCTTGCCCAGGCATATTTCAGTAAAGATACAAGATCAATACCAATGTGGATCAAGATAAAGATGCAGAAGAATATTTTTAAAGAAGTTTTTTTTTAAAGAAGTTTTGATAACGTCAATAGGTATTCATTTTTAACTCAAAAAAACTTTAGTCACTCACAGGGTCTTAGAAAGAAACCATATTACAGAATGAAATAAAAAATTATTCAAGCATAAAACTAATGTAATGAGTCATACCAGTATACCTAGCTTTTAAATAGCATTATTTACCAGTAGATCACAAAGCGATTAAACAAGTGGAAAAATATTATTTGGTTTACACTTTAGAACACTGAGTCTCACCTTTGGATACATTGCAAGCACACGACAAAGCTCAGAATGAGACCCAGATCGCCCATGTCCATATCCAGAGCTCTTTAGGTAAATAAGTATCTTTAAGAGGAATATTCCCCTCGATGTTAAATATTGAAAAGCTTCTAGTTTCACATCAGAAGTGGAAATACATGGCAACACAGAAGCAAAGCATTCTGACTTCAGATATGAGAAAATGGTGTTAGTATTAATCCCAAGTATAAAGGAAAACACACACCCAAAAAAGCAGGGCTTCAAAAGAAAGAAGATAAGTTTTAAAACAATTTGAGGCTTAAGTTACAGAGAAAATGGATTTTTAAAGAGGTAATGAGGGGTGGGATTCCTCCAAAGAGGAGTCTACCACTCTCTTAGAGCTCCTTAGCCATATACTGTAAGGACTGAGGAATAACTCATAATTTTATGTTTGAAAAGCAAATCCCCTATAAAAGCAGAACAACAATTTATTGATTTGCTTAGTTTTGGAACTCCTGTCAAACTATAAAATGTTATCAGTCTTTTCCCAACATGGAACCAAAAAATAGACTGTCATCTGCGATACAAGCCACACTGAATAAGGTACCACTTATGCCAGGTAGACCTTGTCCCTGGAATACTCAGCCTGATGCAGTTGTGAGGATAGGGCTGTGGTTACGGGAAAAGTCAAGCACCACACATAGCCTCCACACAATATGGTAAAAAGATTTAAGCCCCTTGCACATCTACTCTTTCATGGCTGGAAGCCAAGGGTATGGACAATGCCAGAAGATTTTGGGTCCATACAACAGGATGTTTAGTGTATAACATGTCATATGCTTCACATTCAGACCTTACTGCTGCTGCCAAGCAACCATACGAGGGCTCAAACTCATGACATGACAAGAACCTTCCTCAATCCATACAGAAGTAACTGAAAGTAATCACCACCTGATCTAGGCTGTGCAGTGCCTATGTACCGCCTCAGGCATACAATAGTGCTGGGATCTCTCAAAGCAAATCCTCTGCTCTGGTTCACCACCAAACTGCACAAGTGCTCATATGTCACAATTCATGGGATGATAGGGAAGAGACCCACACCTGTGACCCTTTTCTGATTTCCTGGCAGTCTTCTGGACAAATGTTATTCAAGCAGCCATCTATTCTCTTTGGCAACCAAACTAGACACACACACAAAAAAAAGTCTGCGGGAGAGGTGCGCTCACTCGCTCTCTCTTCTCCCCTAAAATACAGTTAGTCCTAATAGAGCAGCTTGCTCTTGGCATTAGCAAGCTAGAATTGATACGTCTCTCAGCACGAAATCTTGATTGCTAACAATTAAAGTGACTGAATATTCAATAAAATAGCACTACACAGATGTTAAAACAATGTACTTGTACTGAGCTGTATCCTACTTTATACATTCTAAATGTTCAAGGTGGCAGTTTCTAAACTATAGTTGTCATAAGAGGATTTCTAAATGTGTATTTAAAGGTTGAAAATCAATTTCCTCTTACCAAGGACATGTACTTAGAAATTTATATTAAATTGTTATTTTATGTCAATATGCACTTGCTCAGTAAAATATGCATTCATATTCCACTGCAAACACTGAATATATTTTCTCCCCACCAAAAAAAAAAAAAATCCTATCCTTTCCATAGCTTGTCCTCCTGTGCTCCCCTTCAAGATGGGATTCATTCACATTAGACCTAAAACTGTGAGAAATAGTTTGAATACTGTTTTTCCAGAGGCAGCATTGGCATAAACAATCCCTTACATCTTATCACTTATTTCCACCCTAGTTCTGCCTCATTTATGGAGGTACAACTGTTCATGAGCGTATATTGCAAACCATACTAGATGGCTGTTGAGGTAAAAAGGCTATTTAAAAAAAAAATCATTTAGTTGCCTAATTCAATTCACTAGATATTTCCTTTAATAGTTACAATGACACAACTGGAAAGCAGGGAAGAGGGATGGGAAAAAGAGGATTGTACTGGTTTTGGTTGGGATACAGTTACTTTTCCTTAAAGTAGCTGGTATGGTGTTACACTTCAGATTTGTGACCAAAACAGTGTTGTACAAATTGAAAACTTTAAGGAATCTTGTATTTGTTTCTACAGAATTCCAGAATATCTGATGCTAGAATCATTGTTTTCTAATGCTTCTTCTCAGTTAATTGATATGCCAGCCAAAAGGAGTAATTCCACAGGATCATGGCTTTAGCATGAATCCATTTGCAGGTAGCAAGCAGTATCCTTGCCATTTCAAAGTTTAACTTCTGAGGTTTTATAGAATGATTCAAAGCAAGAATCCAGGTTTAAGATTATACAATGATCTTTCCATAGAAAATTCATCCATCTAAATAGCTTTAAGTTCTTCGGTACCAGCTGTATTCTTACTGAACTTGTATTACACTTGTGATACCCTATCTGTTGCTCTCAAGGATGCTTTGCAGTGGTTCTCTTCAGTAGGGAGTATCGGAGAGCTCCCAGCTTAGCCTTCTTCCCATGCCCTTCCAAGCATGGCATCTCCTTAGTTTTTCCAAAGGAAAAAAGTGTAAAGCAATTTTATTGCAGAGTTGGGTCTATTTCCTTTTTTGAAAGCTGGGGGTTTTTTTTAAACCTTTCTGGGCACCCACTTACACCAAAGGCTCACATTTAGTGAAGACTACAGACAAACAGTTTCAAGATCTCTTCTCCCTAAACCTGCAGCAAGAGGTACATTCTGGACTGGAAAACCTCACTGCTATTGTTGCTATGGCAAAACTTAATACAAGTTTAGAGACTGGGCATGCAGCCAAGAAGAAAATAGGGAAGGCTGACACATGACATTTCCCCCTTTGTTCTTTACATACAATTTGCTTTCTGCAGCTCTTCTCAAGAGCATAAGAAATGTTTCAGCTTCTATTATCTCCACAGGAGCTTCATTTCCCCCCTTTTTCTGTTTTTGCTCTAAGATGACAGCCAGAGCTATTGTGACTTAGATGGGTTTTTTTTTTTTTCTTCAATTCCCAATGAAATACATATATGCTCATAGTAAATAATTCCTACAAAGACTTATCGTCTATGCTGTTAATTTCCTTTTTATTAAAAGAAACTAGATTGGAAGTTGAAAACACAAACCCAATGGCTTCCTTTCAACTCCACTTTAACTTGACAGCCAACAAGGATGACATTTTCTGAAAAAAAGGTGTCAGTTTATTATAAAAAGCAGGGGGGTTTTTTGTTGCTCATCATTGTAAACAGAGCTTATAAACCCCATCACTTACTGCTGCTTATAGCCCAACATCTTCAGCCAGCATTGGGCAAGGCTGATATAATCTGACTCTATAATTGCATCCAGTTAACTTTAACATAAATTGTATGATAAAATTCAAATATCTTTTTTAAATGTAAGAGACTGTTTCTTGTAGAAGATATTGTTGTAAACCTATACAGATGTATTTTAATATAGAATAGCATGGTGGAATACAAACCCAGTACAGGTTTAGATATATACTTCAAATAAGGAAGGCAAAGGAAGATATAAAAGGACATTAAATGATCTTCGAAATGCCAAAGAAGTCTAAGAGATCTTATTTTCTGTAGCTTCCCAAGCATCTGTGTTATTGCAATTGTAGGGTTAAGCTGGTTAAGCAGAGCATCATGAGACCACTGCAACAAGAGTGTCACATCCTGGAAACTGTCCTCACCACAGAAATTAAGTATAATTAACACTATTTACTCAAGAAATTAGATGCTGAAGAGACAGTTTTTATCTGCACATCTATTTGAATGTGCCTCTGAAGAAACTAGACACAATACTATCCAAAATGACAAAAGGAAAATAATACTAAGGAGTAACTGAGTAAAACGGGAATCAGGATCCAGGGGACAACCAGCCTCCTCCAGGTGCCAGAGGTATTCACTCTGGAACTTAGATCATGACAAGGAAATGGACACTAAGCTCTTCACTCTCATACTCTCACAGGGAGATATGTCACTGATACTCTTTGAATGGATTTGTTGAAGTATAAAGTTCAAAATACACAGTATGACTACCCCTACATGACTACCAGTGCAACACACTTCAATTTTCAGCAAATGAAGTGCTGGCCTTCCTCAGTTTGCCTGATGCCCACAAGGGGACCTCGGGACACCCAGATACAACACCAGTTTAAGGCGTTGCACAGATGGAAAACCCAGGGTGGTGTATGGAAATCTCTGTTTATGCTGGAGGCTGTAGCCCCCAAGACATCTGATCCATCAGATTGTGAGCCTGGACAAGGCCATCACTCTAAAGCTGTAGTCCAGAGGCAAAAGGAGTACATGACCACTACCAGCACTGTTATAGAGCAGTCCTGGTCTACGGTCAGGGACAAAGGCTGTATTTCTTCACTGCTGCTGAAGATTTGATACAGTCCTACTGTGCTGTCTTACTCTGTGCACTACAGATCAGGCCAGGTTCCTCTTCTACCTTTTAGCCCCAGAGCATCCCAGCAGAGCTCTAGCAGTCTCTTGAGCACAGCCTGCAGAATTTTACACCTTCTGCATGTCAGCCCTGTTGACATTGTGCCACAACTCAAGAAAGCTTCCCTATTTCAGATGGCAATGATGCTCAAGGTTAAACACATCTGAAGTCAAAGCCTCGCTCTGCTACAATGGATTGCCAACTGAACTTAGCACCTGGCAACTGTAACCTAATCATACATCTTTAGTATTCCAAAATAAGCTATTCCAGAAATTCTGTTCTTTCAAAGATACTGAAGATTCCATTTTGGTCAGATGCCAAAATTAAATTTAAAGTGCTTTTTACAGCAATGAAATTTTCTCTCCCAATTGATTTTAAGAAAACCATGACAAAAGGAGTAACTTCATGACAAAAGGAGTAACTTCATGACAAAAGGAGTAACTTCATGACAAAAGGAGTAACTTCATGACAAAAGGAGTAACTTCATGACCAAAAAAAAGAAAGGTTTGAGCTGTTCCTTGCCCTTGCAGTAATTAGTTGTGAGCCTAGACTTCAAAACTCTTCCATATGAAGTAGTCTATCAGATATATACCTCTTACCAGGATTTGTAGCAAACAAGTAAACCCTTTGAGAAGTGTCCTAAAACTCTGAAATACTTTAAACTCATATCCTGAACAAAATAAGATCAGAAGGAAGAAAAGTAATCAGTAGGCTACTGCACAGTAAGTAAACTTCTAAAGCAGGTGTAAGGTGAACAATCCTTTGAAACAATGAGAGCTATCAATTACAATATTAATTCAGAAGGAAATGAAAAAGAAATATGAGGTACTTACTCATGAACTTTAGCTTATACACAAGGACTGACGGTCAGTCACTATACTTAGTTAACCTGTCACATGAAAGTAACTAACCACTCAGCAGCAAAAACACCTGTAAGGATGCTATAAATGAGGAGTGACCGACACAGAGGGAGGCATTTCTGGCTAGACCAGTAGCACTTCAAGATTTAATAATATTTTAATAGGAATGGTAACAGGGCTCTGCTGAAATGACTGAATGTGGACTGCTTTGAACAAACAAACAAAAACCACCATATAATCTGTTGGCTTTATGAACATAATGAAAATACCACGTAATAGTATAGAAGGGTTTACAATTGCTGCAATCCATTTAGCCATCTGCCCTGCAAAAAGTCAATGTAATTAACAGTTTAAAGATAACGTGATGGAAAATAGAGACCAGACTTTATATGAAAAAGAGGATAAAAAAAAAAAAACCCACACCACAAAACTGATTCCAGAGATAGTACCATTAATTTCTTTGTAAAGACTGATCTATTTCCATTTAAAAAAAAAAAAAAAAAAGTTGCAACAAAAGGTTGAGGTTGTTATGACCCTTTAACAGATGTTTCAGCCATATTAAAACCTCCAAGGATGTCTCAGAACTAGGTCTGAAAGTTTGACATTAGACCATATTAAGAAGCTTAGTCACATACACAAAACTACATTTCACAGATATCAAAATCCATTCAAACAGCAACTCTAAATTAAAGTAACCTCTTCCACCCTTTCAGCCCCTTTTCTAGGTTGCCAACTTGAAAACTTCACTTGTGTTTTTAATATATGATTACACTGCATAGAAGTAGGAAAGCATGAAGAAGGTGATCACAAGAAATGCTAAAAAAAATAAGCAGCATTTCAAGGGTACATTTCTAACAAAATGAGGCCAAGGAAAGATAATTGTTTGGGTTAGATACCTCACATACCTGAAAGTACAAGGATATGTCAGAGGCTTCCAAACTGGCAGTGGTCTATGAAGAGCTGATCAGACTCATGGTGTCAATTCCTCTCCTTTGCCACCTGCAGTAAATTCCTGCTTCCAAGTATCTGAGAGGCATTCTGCCTTGGACAGATCTTAAGTAATGTGCATTTATAGGAGACCTGCATCTGCCCTCCTGCACATGGCTATCAAGCATAGCACACCATATCAAGTGCAGTAGCACTTCAGGACTACTATTGGTTTGAAAATCCCAATGTTACCACTGTGCACATGCTGGAAGCTTCCAAACTGTTAGGGCCTGAGACATTTAGAAACTCTAAGCAAAGCTTTGCCATCTTTAAAATCTACCAAGATAGAAAAAGCAGACTCATCCAGGAAAACCCAGGTGTACAGCAACCCTAAGTTAAATGAAAATGCATGTACTAGATTATGCTTCCATATTAGTAGTTGCCAAAGGGAGGTTTCCTGGGATCTGTTAAGTTTAAATCTCATGGTATTAGAACAACATGGGAGCATACAACTTGCAGCCACATAATGTTCAGCACAGGCACTACTCTGATTTGCACTGTTGGGCATGGCGAGAGCCCACGCCCTCAGGGACAAAGTGGTGTCACCAACCCAGCAAGACACTTAAGGTGCAGAGAAGGCTCAGAAGTGAAGCTTGTTCCTTTGTCTTTTGGAAAAATTGCATCTGTCACAAACCCAGGAAGGCAATAGCTTAAGTGAGAACAATTATGAAGCTTCTGATAAGCACATGAGAGAAACATTCAGACTGCTGAGTGATTACAAGAACCAATATCCAGTAGGGATTTTCTTAAAAAAACCCACCACACTAAAGCTACTGAAAAGATTAGGCTGCCTAAATTTAATCCTTACTTGGTAGAAATCTATATAGCTTCACTGAACTCAACACAAATACACTGATTTTTTTTTTTCTGGGTGAAAATCTAAACACAACTTGGACACAAGCAGGCAAGTTCTGTGAAATTTCATAGGAATTAGGCACACAGACTTCTACAGAAAATCATCTACAAGCCCCTAGAGATGGAGAATGACTAAGAAGCTCTGCATAGAATTTTTGACTTATCCTCAGGCAGAAGTAGTTTTCTCAAATGCCTTACTGTTATGTTACAAAAGAAAAAAAAAAAAAAAGCTCTGAAGTCAGGCCTGCTTCATAATGGATCACAATGGATCCTATCCCACTCCTACTTCAAAATGCTGACTAAAGCATTAGTCAACTGCTACAGCATCATAATACTAACTCAGCTTTACCCCATTATTAATGCAGAAAGGTTTAATAGTTCTGTTAAGCTGCTCATTTTCACACCAGTGGAAAGCAATGGAAATACATACTTTATCTGAACACAACTGCATCAGACCACATCAACAGGTTTTGTTTCTAAACAACTTTCTGAAATAGCATAAATTGTAGTTTAGGGACTACTTGTGTCAACTATTTATTTGAATACCTGGTACTAACAGATGCTCTACAGTAAGTAATGTTTTCAAGAGGTCTTAGGAAAGCAGAAGAAAACAATAAAAATTTTCTCAATGTGAGAACTGAGTTTTCATTAAGCAATGGGGGAATCTTTTTCTAACACTTTTTGTCACAGTTTTAAGTAGTACCACAGGAAATACATTTAAGCCTAACTACTGCTCCCTATTTATTTATAGGACCCCATTCTACAACACTCAAATTACCAATCCTACTAAGACTTCAGACATTGAAAACAGGATTCAGTTGCCCAAATAAAGGCTTGTAGCATCATTTTGGAGAACCAAAGTCATCTCAGATACATAGGTTTTTGCATAGTACATTATACTACCCACTCAGTGCAGCATACCCTGGAACTTAGGGCAGAGTCTCTGATAAATATAATTTATCACTATTTTTCTGCTTTTTGGTTCAAAGCTATAAATAAATGAAAGAACTCTGAACCATGCAGGAAGTAAAAGAAATTATTGTCTGCTAAAGTATATTTAACTTCAGGTAGCATCTCTAATTGACAAAATAGACGTTCATTTCAAAGATAACCCTCAAATTATAATTTTCTCACTTGCTGGATTTGTGTGATTTAACATGCAGTCATTTTCTCATTAAGACTTAAATATACAGTACTTGAACAAGTGATTGCTGTGTTTAAACCATAATCGAGCATTTCTTTCCTGCTGCCTCTGATACCTAGAGCATGTAATGGCTTGCTTTTAAAAGCCAACACAATATAGGTATCAGCTACCCTCATGTTACTTCACACATTCAGCTGTTGCAAGAAACAGCTACCCATTAAGGCCCTGGGCAAGGGGTAAATCATTAAGCCTGTCAGCTTTTCTACAACTTTAACTGCAAACCAAGCAATCCCACTGCAGATCATAGAATCATTTAGATTGGAAGAGACCTTTAAGATCATCAAGTCCAACCGTTAACCTAACACTGCCCAGTCCACCACTAAACCATACTGCTAAGCTCCACATCTACACGTCTCTTAAATACCTCCAGGGATGGTGACTCCACCACCTCCCTGGGCAGCCTGTTCCAGGGCCTGACAACCCTTTCAGTGAAGAAATGTTTCCTAATATCCAATCGAAACCTCCACTGGCGCAACTTGAGGCCATTTCCTCTTGTCCTATTGCCTGTTACTTGGGAGAAGAGACCAGTCCCCACCTCTCTACAGCCTCCTTTCAGGTACTTGTAGAGAGCGATAAGGTCTCCCCTCGGCCTCCTTTTCTCCAGGCTAAACAACCCCAGCTCCCTCAGCTGCTCCTCATAGGACTTGTGCTCTGTACCCTTCACCAGTTTTGTTGCCCTTCTCTGGACACACTCACAGCACCTCAATGTCTTTCTTTTAGTGATGAGCCCAAAACTGAACACAGGACTCAAGGTG
>KL265396.1:7717-19456 GCA_000699545.1 Podiceps cristatus
AGTGAGTAAAAAACTACAAGTCAGCAGACCTTAATTTTATTCCTGGGTCTGCTTTCTTTAGTAATTTTATTCATGTTGCTCAGCTTTTCTGAGTCCTGTCTAAAATGGCCTACCTGATCGCAACTTTTCCATGCATCATAACAGCAATTAATCTTATTTTAATCTTGGAAGCCTAGAGAGCATTTTTTATGTCATTTCAATCTTACTTTCCCACTTCTGAAACAGGGTTCATTTCATTCATCCTTTCTGTTGGGTTTGGTTTGGTTGGTAGGTTTGTGTCACTGACTGAGGCCTCTAGGGACAGGCTCAGTCATGAGATAGTCATACTGGTTGCTGTGACAGTCAGATGGGACTGTTAATGTGTGTGTCTGATAGAAATCAGTAGAATACAAATCGGACACAGTGCCATTCAGTAATGACTCTGCTGGTCTGACCACAACCACCTGATGGGGAAATAAAGAAGCTCTCATGCGCACAAGAAGTTGGCTGTTGTTTTACTGGTTGAATGCCTAGGGTGTGGGATATCTTACTTATTTCTGCTGCTTCTGCTGAAGTTAAATAATTGGAAATTCTAGTAGATCTTATATCTAGTAACACTTTATTTTATATGATTTTTTCCCATAAGCCATGTTTCAGAAACTCTCTGCTTATGTAATTGGAAATCATAATAGACCAGCATAAGTCTAGCAAGCAACCAAATTTAGCACTGAAATCTCTATATTTGTTATCACTAGGGAGACAGGACAGAAGAGCTGAAATATTCCTAAACTATTCACTGAGGATATAGTCACATGTATTTTGTGATTCCAAGGTTGCAGGTTTTATGTTTCATAACATGAAATGTAACCCAGGATTTTAAAATGTAATTTAAAACTTTTTTCCTTAGCCCTCAAGCTTATGAAGAATGTACCTCAGCCAACTATGAAAGCCTTAAAGAAGCAATGTTTTATTCTGTCTGCAGACAAGCAAAACAGAAAAGGTGAGACAGATTTCCAGTAATCTAAATCCAGTTTTAATTCTGAAACTTAGGTTAATCAAAAACTGGCAACTCTTCAGCTTGTTGATCACAGCAGCACTTGATTTCATCTTGGTGTCCAAAAATACCTCTTATTACCTCACAACATCTACTCTGCTCTGGTGAGACCTCACCTGGAGTGCTGCGTCCAGCTCTGGAGCCCTCAGCACAAGAAGGACATGGAGCTTTTGGAGCGGGTCCACAGGAGGCTACATGAATGATCCGAGGGCTGGAGCCCCTCTGCTGTGGGGACAGGCTGAGAGAGTTGGGCTTGTTCAGCCTGGAGAAGAGAAGGCTGCGGGGAGACCTGATTGCGGCCTTCCAGTACATAAAGGGGGCCTGGAGGCAAGAGGGGGAGAATCTTTTCAGTAAGGACAACGGTGACAGGACAAGGGGTAATGGTTTTACACTGAAACAGGGCAGGTTTAGGCTGGATATAAGGAAGAAATTCTTTACAATGAGGGGGGTGAAGCACTGGAAGGGGTTGCCCAGAGAGGGGGTGGAGGCCCCATCCCTGGAAACATTCAAGCCCAGGTTGGACGGGGCTGTGAGCAACCTGATCTGGGTAATGGTGTCCCTGCTCACTGCAGGGGGTTGGACTAGATGGGCTCTAGGGGTCCCTTCCAACCCAAAACATTCTATGATTTTATGATTCTATAACCCTGAAGGTTTTTAAGCTGAAGTTGTTGATGATCAAAATCTTTCTGGCATATTGAAAATTCAGGGAAAGGCAAATTCAGCATTCAAATAAAGAAGATATGGGTCACTATACTAACTATATAATGTATTTTCATAGAAAATTCTTAGAATTCCTCATTTTCTCTTTAGAACAAAACATATAGAACCCTGTTAATTGGTGTCAGAAAACAGTGGAAAATTATGTGGGAGAATAAAGCCCTTGACTGAAATCAGGTTTGTATAGCTTGTGTTTTAGAAACTTGGTCTGCTCGAGCCATTGCAGCCTGAAGGGAACAAGTATCTTTCTTGAAAATTTAATGATGGGATCTCAGATAATCAGTAACCTAGGGCGTACTCTTAGGGATGCAGAAAATGCAGTCAGAAAAGCTTTCCCTTCTTGGATGATGAAATCTTGAAATGAGTCTCAACATCCAGTCATCAGTCACAGCCCTATCCAGTCATGGAAATGTCTTTTTGCTCTTCTTTCCTCAGTCTTGTAGTTGTTGGTAAGTATTTGATACAGAAACCAGAACCTGAAGGAGGTGTTCAGTGTAATGTGATTCAGCTGCTTTGCAAAAGATCTTGTTTTGGCAGTTCCCTGACTGATCTTGTGAAGTATTCCTGAGGGAAGGAGATTTCTTTCCAGAACTGTCCTCCTTTGGTGTGGCCATCTGTCTCTATACAGTCATTTGGGCAAAAATATAAATTACAAACAGGAAATTACCCATTGCCAGAGTAGCTGCAGAATATGCACTGGCAGTTTACTCACTCATGAGGATTTAGTGCCAGGGTTCTTTGCTAGGGATAAAACACTATATCATATTTTCTCTTCCTGTCAGTGTTGGATTATAAACTAAATCCTGCTCGTTTTACTTTCAGAAGTAGTCCCGAAGGATTCTGGTGGGATTAATTGCATATGAAAAGCAAGCAGGATTTGACATTCTGTGTACTTTGAAAATGAAATCAAGGTAAACATTATCAAAAGCTTGAATTTACTGATCAGCTTGTCTTGTGATATGAATGTTGAATACTTAAAGATGTTCATGTAACTTCAAAAAAATCACTTAAAATTCTGAAGGGGAAAAGGAATAAATCTCTGCCTAGGATCTCAATTCAGCAAAGACTTTAAATAACTACTCAAGTCCCTCTTCCTCCCTGAAGTTAGGCACGTATTTAGGTACTTTGAATTTGGGAGTTAACAAAGCACTCTATTTTTTTCATCAGATGCACATTTATTTTTTTGTTGTAGTTTTTCCTTGGTAATATTTTAAACCTGCCGAGGAGAGCACTTCTCTGCTGAAAAAAGCTTTTATTCTGTGGATTTAGAACTTGCAGAACAAATTTTAATTCTGGAAATAGTGTGGGTGGATGTAGGGATGAAGAGCTCCAAAAAGTAAAGGTCAATACTTGATGAACTTGAGACAGTTATAGCATCAGCTCTCCTGGATTTTATACAGTGGGGGAGTGAAAGAAGTTCTGTCAAAACAGACCTAAACAATTTGGTTGTTGCTGTTGGTTTTTTACCCTTCTAATCTTTTGTAATCCATTTTTATGGCTTTTCAGTGAGACTATTTCATCTACCTCAGTCTTTGACCTTTTTGAGGTTGCCAATTTGTAATTAAGAATTGATTTTTTTTTTTTTTTTTTTTTTTTTAATGCTGTGTGGAATCTGTTTCAATTACTTGTTTTCCTGCAGTTTGAGTTTACCGTACTCTAGAAGGATCCTTTGGGGAAGGTTAGGTTTCCTGGCAAGGGAAAGGAGGGAATCAGAGTGTCCAAATGCCCTGGGCACAAGAGTACATGTGGGCAGGGAGATCAGGGAAGATACAAAGTAATTTATTCAAATCCTTCAGAGTGCATGGACCATCATAGTGGCCTGGTTAATCCCAGTACCTCAGGGGCACTTACGGTTTTCAGAAACTAATTTCCAGATCCTGAAGATTAGTAGTAATCTTGGGTGGGTTTGTGTGGAGGCTGAGCCATGAAGAGGGGAGGAAGCGCTGTTGATACCTTTAACACTAGAGCCTCAGGGTTTCTGTGCAACAGGGGTTCCTTGCTACAGCCTTCAGTAAGTTTCTCTTGTACTTTCTTGCTGCCCTGTAGCTTTTTGCTCCAGCTATCACTGTTGTCCTTCACAGCTTCCCCTGCAGTTCCCTCCATACCTGTCCTCTGTGTCCTTGCATGGCAGTGTCTGATCCTTTCTGGTGCTGTTATGATAAACACATCTCAGGAAATAGTAACACATGATCAATACTTCAGCTGCATTTTGAAAGCTCCATATAAAAAGTGTTCAACTGAAACCCAAGTCCATGATTCCTGACCTGAATATTTTGTTCCAAGGAAGCATATTAACTTCCTGAATGAACTAAAATGACCTAAAATGGCATGATGTGTCTTTCCCCTGGGGCAAGGACACAGTGCTCTACTTGTCTCTATATTTGCTACTTACTCAGTTACCTCACATGTTAGCAGCCCAGAAGTCTCTATGGGGGCATAGGTAATAAATCCTACATGGTAACTTTCTTGCTGTTGTTAAATGATCTGGGTAATTTAATGCTGCTCTCAGATGGTGACAGAGAGCAGCATAAAACACTGGACCTCGAGAGCTAGATATGAAATAATTGCTGTGGTGCTCTTTGCCTCTAATTCCAGACAGAGGGGAGACCTGATACATGGTTTAAGTGCTGAAATATGTAATGCATTTTTAGTATTTTTATGGGAATCTTTCACATTGTGTTTAGGTACTTGTCCATCATGTGGTATACTGGTTGTTTATCAAAAAGTTCAAGAACCAAAGGCATAATTTCACGTAGGTTGATATGAAGGAAGCACAGTCTTTGTGAGATGCTGGTATTTTAAACGCTTTTGACTAAAAGTTAAACTCATAAATAAGAAGAAATTCTTGACATTGTTTTTTGCATCCATTTTTGAACATTTTATTTGCGTTATCCTGATCTGATCTCAGATGTTCCCTAGTTTCTTTGTTGCAGCCGGCCTTCTCTGAATATTGGTAGTGGTAGATGAAAATGGAAGATCCTATTACTTAATCTTTTTATGCATGCTTTGTGTACACATGATTTTGCAAGGTGCAAAATCAGAGCATGTTTAAGACAGTTTCAGTCCTCATTTTCAGTTGTGATACATTACGTCTATAAGAAACAGCTGATGATATGTACAGCATAATTACTTGAATGAAACCTATGTACTACATCTTTAAATTCTCAGTGCCTGGGTGTTTAATATTAACAGCCATTTTATTGTTAATATTGCTTTGCAGCATCATTTGTAGGGAATGGGAAACATGGAAAGAGGTTCTACAGGTACTGCAACATACCAGAGAAGCAAGCTTGTTATTGTTTAATTACCTCTGCTAATGACAGCTGGGGCCGGAGACTCCCCAGTCTCCTTCAACGAATTACACCCACTCCCTCCTGTATGAGAGATGCATTTGTTTTTTCATCTCTGTCTTATTGATCCCACAGTTGTCATACTTTTCATTTTGTTTGTTACCGAATCTGCACCACCTGATCTTGTGGTGTCACATTTAGATTTTGAACTGTGTCATTGTCTTGCCATCTGTTAAAACTTTGTCAGCTGAGCACTGTTGTGAGGGAGCTGCCAATTGCTAGCCAAGTCAGAGAAGGTAACAGATTTTTAATTATGCAGACAGGATGGGAGTGGTGGGGGACTGAACAGTGAGTAATTATTGCTCGGACAGTGGTTGTGTGCCTCAAACAGTGGCTAATGTTGTGCATGCGTAACTGCTCTTTGGAGATAAGCTGAGGGAAGTGGACTTCTGGGGGAGGGGAGGCTGTGATTGATGGGTGCCCAGCTGTGTGAGAAAAGTGGGCACAGAATTAATTTAATCACGAATTTGGTAGCTGGAAGAAGCTGAAAGCTCCCTGTAGTCTGCCTTCTGACCCTAATGTGTGCTGAACCTATAGCTGCTTGCTTTGATAAATGAGAAGGCCCATATAAATAATTGCTTCCTCTGTTTTCCATTGATTAGTATTCAGGATAGGCCACTTTGGAACTGAAAATTAAGAGATCAGGTGTATGTAACCTCTGCCTGTTGGACGCATGCAATCTTCAGACCATTCTGCACTAGTATGTTGCTGGGTGCTCACTCAGACAGTCTCCACAGGCAGATCTCCATTTTATCAGAGGAGACAGGAGGGAAGAGGACCCAGCAGCTCAAAGCAGGTCTGCTGTCTGGTTGGGACAGAAATCCCCTAAGCTTTAACAGGAACTTGTTCTGCTTTGTTCTCCTTTCCATGCCTTTATGAGTGTACTTGGAAAGAAAAAGGGATTAAGAACATCTATAGCAGCACTAAACTGAAGATCAAAGAGCAGAGCCTCTTTGCTGGGGTTGTGACTGCATAATTAAAGGCTAGTCTGAAGGTGATACATCCTGACCACCATACACTGGGGTTGGGGAAGAGGGACTGCTCTGCTTCTGGCTTTTGAAGCATGACTATTATGCCGTTGGGGCTGACATTACAGCAAGAGATTAGATTTATAGGATGGTGCCTTTCACAAGTCCTGAAATGTCCTGGCTAGTGTTTTTCATTTCAGCCCTGGCTCCCCTAACTGCAGTGTTCTTAATCAGGGTTTCTTTTCCTAAAGAACTTGCACCTGTACACTGACAGAAGAAATTTTTAAAATGGCAAGAAAGTCTGAATTTGTGTTTCCCTTTTATCTCAGTTCTACTCTTCCACCAGCTCTGGTACTGAATGAAGCTGTAAATTAACTCTCTCTGCTGCCTGGGCTGCAGGGTGGCTGCAGGTGCTCTCTGTATGCTTGGTGGGTGCTGCCTGCCCTGGGCCTCTCCCAAAGAGGAGGGAGAAGCCTGGTTTCTCACACCCTGAACCAGCTGTTGGAGGCGTGGGGATAGGCCCTGGTCCCAAAGCATGACTGATGTCCTGTGTTTGTCAGTGCAACCTGTAAAGGGCTTGTACGCTGCCCGCATGTTGGCTTCTGTGTTGTGGGGTTTCCTGCTCAATGGCAGTCCCTGCATGTGCGCCCAGTGCAACTTACTTCATCCTGGAGGTTTTTACCAAGAATGCTATTGGCTTGCTGATCAATCAAATGACTGGTTAAAATACAGGAAATAGAAGGCATGCTATTAACTTGACTTCCCCTCTGCTGTGTACTTCATTAGACTACACTAATATGCATTCTGACTTCTGAGATTTTTTCTCTTCTCTTGTAAATATAGTCAAGGAAATCAAAACCATATGGAAATTTAATTTGCTGAGTCATCAGATCTCTAATCTTGCTTGATTACAGCCCTGTTGTCAGCATTTCTTGTTCTTCGAATTCCCAGATCATTAATGAATTGTTCAGTGTGCAGCTGAGAGCACCTTTGCAACATTACTGGGGCAGGAATTTACTTGCTAATTCTCAGTGAAAGCACCATTCTTGGCTGATACAAGGGTAGCTTGGAGAAATTTCAATAAAATTGAGGAGGTTGATTGTTTTGAGGCTTTTTTTGGTTTTCAGACATTTTCAGCATGGTACCAGTTGGAAAGGCATTGCAAATGCAAGCTTCTGAGTCAGCAAAGAGCCATCTAGGTTAGGAATTAATATGAATGGTACAAATTGTTTTGACAAAAACAAATTAATCTATAAATGTACCTGCTTAAGCTAATATTTTCATAAGTATTCATGCTGTGTCCTGTTGTGACACTAGCAAATACCTTTGCTGTTGAAGACAAAATAGAGAATTTGTGTAGCTGCTAGTGATGCACAGTGTAAACAATTTAGGTTAAATGAGGGTGAGGGAGGAGAACTTAAAGATGTCTTGAAATAATTTGTAATTCTGATGAATTGTGACTTGTAGCCAAAATAACTGTTGCCCTTCTATAAGTGGTGAAGTATAAATTTCATGGGGTAATATGCCAGGTATCACTGACAGTCTTATCTGTACTTTCATCTGTGTTGCTAATGTGAATAAGTTTCAAATGAGCTGTCTTCGAGAGATTTCTGTCCCTTGTCGTGGCCTGTGTAAGATGCTACTAGGGCTTAGACATTTGCATCTTCCTAACAAATTAGAACCTTCTCAGTGTGGGCTCTGATGGACAATAAATTCAATTATCTCTTAAGTTCCCCCGGCCAATACTGGGTGAAGGTTATGTGCAAAGCAGAAAATGGTGCTTGTTAGTATTTGTTCACTAAAACATATAATGAATGTTACTTGGTTATTTCAATGTATTACTGTTATGTTCCCCTGTATATGAAAGGCCAGCATATGGTGAATGTTTTTTTTTGCCAGGAATATCTGATTTAAAAATTGAAGAAAAATATTAAATCCCCTCCCTAGATATATCCAGTATTGATATTACTGGCATAGCATACTCATCCAAGTTATGAACATATTAATGATATGCTTATATACATCGCTAAAACTTGTCTGTGTTTGTGAGTATGCTCCCTATGAACCTCACTAATTCTTGCTATGTAATCTTGAGCTTTGTATCCCAGGCTATAAGAATACACAGAATTACAGCTTTTAGCTCATGTTGGCACATTGTTAAATCACAACTGGTAGTGAGTTGCTACAAAAGCAGATCATGTGCTTACACAAAGTGTTTTTCCCTGGAAGATCAGAGGCTTCTGTTCATCAGGTATGTGATGGCCTCCCAGGGCCGCCCCAGTGCAGGGGCCAGCCCCAGCAGGGTACCCCAGAGGGGCTGATTTTACCTGCCCTCCTGCCATGGTGCCTGGTGGGTTTGCTTAGTACCAGGCTCTTCAGAGCCACCTTCAGATGTTAAAATGCTGAAGTACGAAGTTTACCAAAGGGACAGGCAAACAAAGCAAGCGTGGCAGAAAGGGCATTGATGGATGGTCCTGGTGGGGGGCGAGAAATGATGCATTTCTTTTGGCTGACACAGCAGGGACAACTTGAATGGAAGTCATGGACACTGAAAGTAATGAGGTGATTTTTTTTGGGGGGGATCCTCTATATCCCCATGGCAGTGACAGAAAGAAGAACAGGAAATCTTTATGATTAAGAAGAGCTTATAGGAGAAGAAAAATACAGTTTGTATAGAATTTTAATTACAATTGTCAAGGGGAATAACACCCTTTAAGAAAAAAGCTTAAGATATTAACACATTTCTAAACTTAAGTCAGGATTCTTTTTTTTTTTTTTTAATTATTTTTTTTTTTTAAACAACATCTTTTTAATTTGTTGAAGAGCCAAAAGCTATTTTGGAGCAAATCCAAGGAAATAAACCTTGTACAATGATAAGGTAGAGGTTATAAAACATAAGCATTTTAGTGACTGCAAAAATGTCATTAGAATTGAATCATTTGACAGTGTAATAAAGAAGGTCTTTTTTTTTAAAAAAAATCTGAACATATGCTCTCTTGCTGCTTACAATCTGAATTTTAAACGTTAAATATTTAATACACAGTTGTAGAGATAATGACTATTCTTGTCCTCATTAAGGTCCTTATTTGGAAAAATAAGAGTGGATAATAAGTATAAGTAGGTATCTAGACAGCAGGGTCAGTAGTAAGAGTAACAATAGCCAATGACTGGGAGCTGTGCTTACAGAAGGAGAAATTGTTAAACAGAGAAACAACGGCTTCTAATTACACATCTAAAAAAAGCCCTGGCTGGTTCTTTACAATACACTGCTGAAAGTATATTGCAGCTAGGATATGAGAAGAGATAACCAGTCATCTGATAAATGGGAACTGGGAATGTGCAATAAAAAAATACCAATTATATTGATATTTTGTCTTTTGTGATGCCTGGTTTCATATGCTCTGTAAAATCTTTCATTGACCCTGGGAATTCTGCCCACAGAAGGAGTGATCTCACCTGCCAAGGAGGCAAGTAGCTAACGAAAAGCAATTTCTCCTGTGTCTTGAGAGAAAATATTGATGTAACTTGATGGTAAATATGGAAAATATGAGTGAGCATTCTTTGGGAGCTTGATCCTTCTGGCCAAAATTATTCAGTGTTAACCTGTCATGATATTGGTGGGTGATTTGACTACCTAAAGGTGAGGTTTAGCAAAGCTCCTTTAGTTTTCATATTGCTGCAGCTGCAAATCAGGCCTAAAAATCTTGATACCATGTCTCTGAGTTCTGAGAGGGGAAAAATAATATTTTTTAACTTTTAGCATTACATTTCTAAGGACTAGGGAGTAGACTGTGTGATTAATATTCAGAAAAGGTACTGACTAGGGTTTTCAACTACAAGCATATCAGCCAAAATCAGCTGCAGGGAAAACCTCAATAAAAATAATAGAGGATTATTGAAGAAAAGTACAATTTCATCAGAAACAGACATTGGTGATTTTGATTAAAAAGATAGTGTGATTGCTGGTGGACCTTCTTTAGGACAGAATAATCCTTCTCGTTTATCTTGCCTTAGAAAAAGATGCCGATAATCTTGTTGAAGGAAAAGTAAAATTAAAATTAAAAGCACACCAGAAGAATATAAAGGGAGAGGAATTAATACTTTCATGGAGAGGGGTTTGAAAGTGATGGAATTTGCAGTTTTGTGGGCAGTTTCATGTGCAAACTGTCTTATTCTCATGTGTAGCTGAAATACAGTTTTAAAGTGAGTTTGCAGAGCAGAACTTAGTACTGTGATATGCTTAGGAAGATGTTTGTATCTTTCATGCAGTGATGCAGCTTCATTGAAGCAAATATATACTTCATCACATGCTTTTGTTTTGCTTTTCCCCAAGTTAAAGTTAAGATACTTTATAGTAAAATTCCTTTACTGATTTGCAAACCTCATTAGAGTAAGAGGATAAATGCCATCAGTAGGAAAAATGGAAAGATTGGCCTTGATGCCAAGAGACAGCCTCCTTATTGCACTTAACTTGTTTGTGACAAATTCAGGCAGGCGAAATCGCCAGTGAGGCACCTACATCTCACTTCACAAATCAATTCCTGGATATCCCCTTGAGGATTCGCACTCTAGCCCTGCAGAGACACCTCAACAGAAGTGAAAAAATACACTAGACTTAATTTCCCTGTCTCCAGATTATGCCTATAGACTGCTACCATTCCACATTTCTCATGTAGACTTCTACAAGATGAATGTTTCCCATGTTTCCTTATTTTTCAGGTTCTCAGCAGTTATTAGAACAAGTGGCTGTTATTGATCAGTGAGCCTGTCAACAGCCCTTTGATGGATCACATGCCTGGTGTTATTGTTAATATGTTTGGTGGTGTCACTCACAAGAGTTAACTGGTGTAAACTGGATTTGAAACAAAGGGGACTGTACTAATCGATACCAGGAAGGATATGTCCCATTATCTCTAGCCTTGTAATGATTTTGTTGTAGTTCCCCAGCTGATGTAAACTGTGTTTTACAGAATGCTTTATTTCTGTTAATTGGCTCATATTATGCTCTATTAGCAGCTGGTGATTTGGAGAAAAAAATGTTTGCTTTTCTTGTGAGCGAAAATAGCAGGCTCTGTTTTGAAAGTGACTTTTAGTGTTTCCCATGTTTTCTTTTCTGAAATTTGAGACCTCTTAAAATACAACTTTCCTCCTATAAAAAAAAAAAAAATAAATTGCCTTTTTCTCCAGCCATTGCAAAGGGTCTCTTTCCCACTACGCACAGGAACAAGGGAAATTAGTGTGTGTGTAGGTCTGTGGAATGAAGGAGTCTCAGTTCTCCTGTTGCAATTATCCCTCAGCTTGTTTCAATACTAAGCAGAGTTTCCTGTTCCCTTTTCCACCTGTGAGACCCACAATCTCAAGCTATGCAGCTGCCAAAACCAGTTCAGCTTTGTAAGCAATTATTCTGTAAATGAACTGTCTGCAAATGAAATCAGGAATCTTTTTGGACTCATCCTCTTTACAAAGTCACTTTTCTTTCAAGTCCCCATCCTTGCCTTCCATGTTCTTTTCTTTGCTACTCTTCTATTGCTTTCCTCCCCCTTATTTTTCCCTGTTGTTATTTGTAAGAGTCCCAGTTCTCTTATTTTCTTTCTGCATTCTTGCCCTATTTATTCTCTTCTCTCCTCCATCACTGGAGTGCTATCTCCTTCCTTTATCCAGAAAACCTTCT
>KL265396.1:19487-48796 GCA_000699545.1 Podiceps cristatus
TTTGTGGCTTTTGTTAAGGCCAGGAACTACGTGCAGCATGTAACTAGTCTCAGCTTCTGCCTTTCTGTCTGTCCTTTTGCCTGCGATGGTTTAGTTCCTGCAGCATTAGCTTTTCACTGAGCACAATGTGACAGAGAGGATGGCTTTTCTCCTGGACTGAAAGCCGCAGCATGCAAATGTCACGCCAGAGGGGTGTTGCCAGAGGGACATAAGGTACACACCACTGTTTCAACACCCTGATGCATCATGGCATTATTGTCAATTGAAACAGCTGCTAAAGGATTTCAAAATCTGGCATGCAGACTGCAGCTTGTATAATGTATCATGCGTCTTTGTGAAAGTGCAAATGGCAGACGATGATGGATACAGCATAAGAACATAACTGAAATAGCTGTATTAGACTTTTGGGGTCTAGCAGAATTGGATTGTAGTGAGAAGGTGGTCTTCCAGCTGAGCTGTGTTGCTCTTGCATTTTCAGTGTTGGGGGGACATGGCAGGTGTGCCTCCTGGCACCCACCTCAAACCTTTCTGGCTACTGCCCTGTGGGGCTGGCTGCTGTCCAGAAACAACTGCCTTGAAAAATCAATAGTTGATTAGAAAGGAATTTATTATTGTAACCCATGCCTTTTTTTTTTTTTTTTTCTTCTGTTGATAAACCAATGAAGAAATGAACCGATGGCCAAGTCCCACAAGAAATGCAGAATATGACTGGTTTTGATTTCTGCACTGTAGCTGCCCAGGGTGAATATGAGATGACAGTGTGGTGGAGTCATAAACATATACAGAGGTGTTTTTGGAGGGGCATACAGCTGATCCTCTGTTACTGATGGGTGAATAACCTCAGCTGCAGGTGGATGGGGTTGCATGGTCAGAGACACCTGGCTTAGCACTCCATGGATCCAGCTTCGCTCCAGCAGGATCTGCCAGCTGTGGCCCTGCATTGCTGAGATTTGGCTGTGCAGCTGCTGGGGCAGGTTTGAGCCAAGTGAACTGGTCAGATGTGAGTGATTTAGTTTTATGTTGGGCGTCAGCACTGCTGGATGCAGGCTGGCTCAGTGCCCAGTGGGGGCTGGGTGGGTGCATTAGTATGGGTGGGATGCTCTAACAGCAGCTGTGCTGCAGAAGGTCTGCAGAGCTAGTGGGCCCCAGGTGTGGCACACTCGCCTGCTTCTCTAGTTCTGCCCAAGCATCCCACAGGCTGGCATTCTGCTGCTGCTGCTTCTCCTCTCACTCTGGGTGAGGGCAAGCGACTCTGAGGGCCATTGCTCAAGGCCTTGGTAAGCCTTAACAGTGGAAGTATGTATGGCCCTTTTGGTGCAGCCTGGAGCAGGTGCAGAAGGAATTGTGAGGCTCATCATGGAACAGAGAATATATATTGTGAGGAAGCTTTGGTTGGCTCAGGAAAGCAAAGCCTGAGAATGGATGTGCTGCTATATAAATATGCCTAAAGAGCAGATTCCAGGAAAAGAGTTTTGCAAGATAAATTTTGGCACAAGTAATGGGCATAAACTGGCAGTAAATAAATTTGGATTGGAAGTAAAGTTCCTAAGCGTCAGGAGAAAACTCTTGGACAATGTATCTATAGCAGAAGCAAAAGAGGAGTTTAAGATCAAGTCTTTTAGTTTAAGAAATGATTATCTGAAGTGGGCATGGTAGCAAGTTTTTGCAGTTGATATCAGGAAGCATCTTAGTCCTGTGCACTTCATTTACAAATGATTCAGGGTAATTTTTGTGAGTTCAGACTGGATAAATGTAATACTAGAGAGAGAAGGAAGCAACAAGTAACCATGAAACATCAATTTATGTTGTTACTGTAATGTGTTTTCTTTCAGATATAGTAAATACAGAAAAAATCCAGGGAGACTAATTAAACACTTCCTTAAAGGTGAACTTCAAAATGAGAATGTAATTTTAAAAATGTAGAAAGACTTCGAATTTTCTGTTCTGAATTTGTGATGCTTTGTGAGGCTGTGTGAAGGTCAGTTATTCAAATCATCTGAATTATCTGATGCTCGTGTAGAATATATTGGAAAATACAGGTGATCTGGCTGAACAGCTGAGTACAATAACATAACAGATGGCTGAGGAAAAAGTTCATCTTCAGATGGTGTTTGTTTATGCTGCAAACCATGACTGGCTAAAGCCTTTAATGGCCAAGGGGCGTCTGTACTCATACAGTCCCTGGGGATAATTCACTGTTATGACCATTCTTAATAAAGAGGCAACATTAAAATGCTGTTGCCACAGCAGCTAAAATTGCTCAGGCAAGGAGAGAAGACATTTTGTTGTGATTGCTTTTATAGCTGCCTGCTGGTGATATTCTTGGAATTAGTGGTAGAAAAATAGATACTCTGTAAGTTGTCTATGGGAAAGTCTTTTGTTTTCTCATGGGAAAGTCTTTTGTTTTCTCATGACCAAACAATAGCATCAAGCATGTGAGGCTACTGCAGACCATTGCCATGGTACTAATACCTAACTCTTCTCACTACTGTCACTCCTGGTTTTAGTCGTTCAATGAAGTTTCTATCTTGCAAACTTGAATTTTCTCACGTTTCCTTGTCAAATCAAGAGTTTCTTTTCCTCACACAAATTTCTTGATGTTTATTAAATGCTCAGTGGATACTTGAGATCAAGCTGGTAGGCAGAAGATCAAGCTTCCTTTGATTTCTGAGAACTTTTAATATCTTGTGAAAATGACTCCATATGGAACTGTTAAAGTGACAGGAGTAACACAGGAACTAAAGCCATTTTTCTACTGAAAGCTGAATAAAACATGCAAGGGTCCCATCAGCTTCTGACTATTGTCACCACAAGAGACAATGTTATGATGCAAGACTTAGGCCCCTCAAGATTTAAGCTCTTTTATTTTGTGAAATGTAAATTTTGAAGTTATTATTGTTGTATGGAAGCCATTAGCAATTAATATATGTCTATCCTTTCTTGCTAGTTAGTACATCAGAAATCTTCAGAGAGAATTATTTGCCTGATTAAAATTTCCCTTTTTTGGGGGGAGGTGGGAGGGGGAGGATGGGCCATTTTCATTAGGTCTTTTTCACTGACTGGTGAGATAGTTAGCTACTTTTTAATCTGTTGAAAAACCTTGAAGATTAGCTGTGGCATTTAAAATAAATTGAAAACAAAGTAAAATAAAAGTTTAGTTAGATATAAAGTATTCAAATCTGGATTTTGTGGCTGTCTTCTCGTTCAAAGAGCTAGGAGCCTGCATGGTGTCTGCGCTCTGGTTTTGTTGCCTTTTTCTCTTTGGTGTTGCAGCAGAGTTTTGTCCAGCATAACACTCTTCAGAGTGTTTTATTTAAATTCTAAATGCTGTTCTCATTAAGTCAGGAGACTATGTTAATTGGTACACATTACACTGAAAATCAAGGGTTTATGAAACAACTTTTCACAAGCAGAGTATAAATTGTGTTCAACTGCCTGGGGAAGAAAGGCTAGGGGCTCTTCTGTGTGCTAGTGATCTTAGCCTTAAAAATAGATTTGCCTTTGCTTACAACTTGGGTTTAATTTTAATTAAAGGTGCAGCAGGAAATCTGATTTTTTAGATTAAATGAAGTTTTGTATGTGAGAAAATATTGTGAGTTTCTGAAAAAAGGTATTTAAATAAGCTTATTGTGAGTCACTCAACTGACCTTCAGGCCTCACATAGGATAAATAACACTTGAATATAAACCATTCATGATCCTCTAAAGCATCTTTAAAGCTATAGTTAGTGTGAAATTGCTACATTTGCTAAGATAATTGCAGTAAATATTTACCCCAAGTTTGGCCTTTATATACCTATATATAAACTTGCTTTGTTTTATTTCATTTGGTTGAAGCTCCTTTGTTTGATACTCTTATTTTCAGTTTAGTATCAGCTTATTTCTAACTGACTGCTAAAATCAAATTGCATCTGAATCAAACTCAACTCTTTTCAATCTTCTATACTGAAATAATTAGCCTGGTGAAAAAACAATTACACTTACTTTAGAATAGTGTGACTCATTTTGTGGACAGGCCATTAGCCTGAATAATCAGTCATATTATTATGATCATTAGCCATAATAATCAGTCATTGGGGCCTATAGGAAAGAGGGGGAGAATCTTTTCAGAGATGACATTGGTGATAGGACAAGGGGTAATGGTTTTAAGCTGAAACAGGGTAGGGTTAGATGTAAGGAAAAAATTCTTTACAATGAGGGTGGTGAAGCACTGGAAGGGGTTGCCCAGAGTGGTGGTGGAGGCCCCATCCCTGGAAACATTCAAGCCCAGGTTGGACGGGGCTCTGAGCAACCTGATCTGGGTAATGGTGTCCCTGCTCACTGCAGGGAGCTGGACTGGATGACTGATAGCAGTCCCTTCCAACCCAAAACATTCTATGATTCTATTAGGCTCAGAGATGGTCACTGGTGAACAGTGCATGCAAAATATTACTTTGTGCCAGGGCAAGACAGATTATCATCAATAACTACAAAAATGGTGCTTCTTAAGAGGGTACTTGGATTTCCTTTCCTGTCAGTGGATGCTGTCAGCATCCAACTGCAAAGTCAGACTTCAAAATCTGTGATTTAGTGTACCTGAAGAAAAACATAAACATAGACTCTGAAGAAGAGTCCACTGGTTTTGGTTGGAACTGCGGCAGTTGTTTTATGGTGGAATTTGTGGGATTCCTGTATTTCAAGTACTGAGTGCCTGGAGACATCCAGCTCTTTCCTCCTAGAGGCACAGAAGTGTTACAAATAGTTGTGGCATGTAAGAGCCCAGAATGGCAGGACAGGATTCTGGGAGTGAGTTATCTATTTTCATTCTCCATAGAGCTGTAGACACAAGCAAACTGTCTTTTATTTCGTCTCACTCTTCTGAGTTACTGTGATTTGCTTTTTGTGTTTGCGTGTCAGCTGCCATCTGCCTGCCTGTCACATTCTGACATGGAGAAGAAACTGTGATTCAACTTACCAAAAGCATAATTTCAGAGAGCAGCTTTTTATGGTTGCAACCAGATTCAGCAGGCAGCAAATCTCCATATACACAAAAAAATTTCAAAAGTTCCAGACTGCAGCCTGGATTTTCCTTCTCTTGGGAGATTGCAGAAGTGAGATTCAGCTCTGCCTCAGTGTAGATTTTAGGATCATTATTCTTGTAAAGACTGAGCTTAACTAATATTCCATAATGTCCATATTCACTAGTGAATAAGACGCAAGTGACATTCCTTGTTGCTGTATTGCTTTGTGGTCATTAGTTTTCTGGATTTTAATAACAGTGATGTAGTTTGTGTGTCCCTATTGTACTTCTTGGAGAGGCTGTTCACCAGAGCTCACGGTGCTCAGGCATATTGCAAGAAGCTTCTCCCTCTTGCTACCTACATTTCTACGTTCTCCAGATTAAAGTCTCTATACTCTTCTCTGGTACCATAATTTCCTTTGCTCTTTTTGATTTCATCTCCTTGCAATAGCTACCTCTGCCCTTCCTGTTCTAGACATCCCCCTCTCTCTACTCAGTCAACCTTGCCATCTTTGCTCCCTTCCAGAATGATACCAGTTTCACTTATTAGCTGGTTTACTACAGGAGTCCTCTGTTCTCTTTTTACTGTAAACTATGCTGGCATATTTAATTGGATAATTTGGAGAGGGTTGGAGATGACAGAGGAAAGTGAGGGCATTTAAGTGGGCTTGTTCTAATATAAGTATTGTTTAGACAAAAATAATCTCTTGATAAACTCTGATTTGTGATTGTCAGTTGCATTTTCTGTATATCTGTACCATACATATAAAAAATAATGTTTGAAATGAACTTTTTGCCCAAGTCAAAATATGTTCGTAGCTGTGAAGGCTGTGGACTATCCATTGAAGTAGCTTTGCTATTATGTTTCGGTGAGGATTAAAGTTCTTGTGGGGGACAAACATCTGAGTGCTAGTGGAGTCCTGATGACTTCACTGAGACCTCATATGTATTCAGAGGACAGCTAATGGATCAGGAAGCAGATAGCTTTATATCAGTTACAAAATTCTTTGAACTATTGCCTTTTATTTCCAGGTACTTTCTGTATTTTCTGTTTTTTGTGACTGTTTCATATTCAAAATATTCTTTTTTACTTAAAAAGTTATTTGTTGTGATGGGGGAAAGGATCTCTGGAAATAACTAAATATGTCATGTTAAAGATAAAATAGGCTTTATAGAAAATACTTGTGATTGCACAAGAGTTCAAGGTGAAAACTAATAGAAATATTTTTTCCTTTCAATCTTTCAGGTGGTTTTTGAGTTACAGCAACACTAGAGTAAAAAACCTTGGATATGTGAGCTAGATATGTGGATCTTATTAGCATCAAGACTAAATTGTTGACTTATGAAGTCCAATATAACATGTTAATTGAACAAACTAACTACTAGATGCACAGCTGTATTCTGTCTGTGTCCCTGTAAAGTCGAAGAATGGTGCTCTAAAGAAAACACTTCTAGCAACTGGCTGCTATGTAATTGGGGTAAGTTATGTAGCCAGTAAGGAGAATACAAGCAGCTGTAACTGAAGCCTTTTAAAATCCGTGTCCTTTATTTTGATTTTCTTAAAATTATTTTTGGTGAGGTGTATCTATACACAACAATGGATTGGTTCATTATATTCTCCTCTAAAGCTGGTCTTAAATTTATGATCACATTCTCATCATGACTTATCATATACTTAATGCTGGTGGTCGCTGCAGAAGTCATGTCAACAGGCCATATGGCTTTTCTAATGAGCACTTTTTTCATCCTAAATTCTGGAGGAAAATGATGTAATCTGTGTGCTTAAATTTGGCATGAATTTGTCTAAGAGTCATGTGGTAGAGGAAAGGGGGGAGGTAAGTAGAATGGAGAAAACTTAAACCCAACATAAACAAAAGAAACAAATAGAGCCCTAGAGAGGCTTTGAACAGAATTGTGGTGGTGTGTGTGATGCCCAGACGGAATCATTGACAGGACTATTTGTCACCATGCCCATGAGGTTTTCAGCAACTGTTAAGAGCAGTCTTAGTTTCTCTTCTGGGCATGCTGCCTTGCTCTGGGTGCTCTTCTCTTTGCCTGTTGGTAAAATGGGAATGGTCGTACTCACCTTGCTCAAAAGGAGACAAAACTGTGTTTTTTTTTTTTTTTTTTTTTTTTTTTTTTTTTTTTTGTTTTTTTTTTTAAAAAAAAATTTTTTTTCAAGTCAGGATGCCTCAGTGAACAATGTGAACCTTTGTCAGGTCCTGCTTGTTTTGAGAAAGCAATCAGCTCTTATCTATTGTGAAGAGGGAAAAAGGAGAAGGGCCATGCTGGGAGAGGCCCTCAAAGTCAGTGCTGTGACAAACAGACCAAGGTGCTCTGCAGCTCACCTGGCTTCACCCAGGGTCCACATACAGAGTGTGGGCCACAGGAAACAGTGACATCTCTGTCATATCTGTAGCAGCTGCACTGAGATTGTGCGTCTCTGTGCTCAAGTGACAATGTAGAGATCATCAAAGATGCTTATAAAAAAAAATGTAAATCTGTAGTTCCACCAGAATGCTGGATATTTCACTGATTATCAGGAATGAAAGTATGCATTTCATTTCCAAGTGGATTTGGGTCTGTTTTCTGTCACATGGCTGATTCCTGATGAACTTCTCTGCTTGGAACCCAAATAACTGTAATTTTTTGGCTGCTGCCTGATCACTCATTTTGGAATGCCTCCTGTGACCAGGGATTTGACTGGGAATATTAGTCGGCTGCAATTGACTTTGAGTGGTTCACTTGGTAAATTACAGGCTGTGCTCCTAATTATAGACACACACTCATGGGAACATAATCATACAATTCCCTGAGGTATATCTGGATGGCTGTGGCCAGATTTTGAAAGCTAGAGGGTAAGATATTGGGTTTTCTTTAACATTAAATTATGAAGTGAAAGCCAGGGACCTGAGGCCACATGGCTTAATACATGCTGTGCTAACAAAATAATGAAAGCCTGCTTTGAAGTAAGGCAGGAAAATCTTTTTTCCCTATAAACATGAACCTGAGCATCAGAGAAGTTGTTTAATTCTTGAATCTTACTCCTTGTCACGGGGCAAGAGTCTCCGGGGGATATCACCCCTGCAGCAAACTGTAATCACAGAAGACAGCTACTACCCTGAAATAACCTGGTGAAAGCTCCCATTGCCAGGAAGCAGCAATGGCAACACAGAGGGAAGGCTGAACCGTGTCACTGTTTCATTTATGTAATGGATAATCTCCTGCTTAATGAATATCTGAAATCAAAACATGCCATTTTATACCGGTAGGTTTTGGGTGAGACATCTCTCACTCCTCTACTGTACTGTAATGGGGTGTGTAAGCTTGCTGCTCAGCAGCAGCATCGCAGACATGTCACTCTGTGTAACCTGTTTCTATTTTGCTGTTGGAGTTGAATCCTCCTAGAGCTGTAGTCAAGGAGCCAGTCTGTGCTGCAGCCCCCCCCCTCAAGGGGACGCACCACATGACCAGTGTATCCTCACATGAGCTAGCAATTTGCTTCCCATTCCTTGCTTCCTGACATCATAATATCCAGTGGGATGGGGAGGCTGATCCTGCTTTTTCTCAACAAATCTCTTTCCCCCCCCTCGTCTTTGTGCAGCAGAGTGCGATTGCCCGTCTGATTTAATCTGTAGGGGAGATGGCAGTAATCTTGGGGGAAACGTGATTTATCCTTCTCATGCTGACACTGGCTGTGTGAGGACAGCCATCAGGAAAGTGTTACGGTTCACATAACCCACTTTTGCATGGTTGTCTGTCCTCTCAAAAGACAACGAATAGTCAGATTGCAGCTTCCCTACCAGTGATCAGTGGTAACCTCCTGGTGTATCTCAGAATCTTGGGGCATTAGCATCTTTTAGACTTTTATGCTCAGAGCAGTTTGCAGCACCCAGCTGGTGATGAGATCTGCTGGGATAACAACATGTATCCTGTCTCTTGCCTTTAAGATTTCTTGCTTGTTCTTCCCATCACATTAGCCATTGCAAGGGAGAGAAACCATGGGTTACTAGAGACCCAGGATTGCTGGGGGCATTAAGAATTTTATGAAAAGGTAGAAAAATCAGAAGTTTTATCTTGGGAGAAAATGCTAGTGCATATTAGGAAAAAAATCTAGATGGTTAAAATATTAATGGAATGTTGCTTCTATTAGTGTTGAAACTCTGGAAAGGCTGCATATTAATAAGGGCACTATTAATAAGGGCACTATTTCCTTTAATCTTCTCTGTAAAGCTGGAGTCTACTGGTATTCTTGGGAGGGTATAAACAGATTCTCCAGGTTTGCTTTTGGAGCACTGCTACTTGGGTTATTAACTCCATTTTGCTCTGTGGCTTGTCAGTGTGTCTTTGTTTTGTTTGTGGTTGTATCTGATGAGCTAGCAGATGTTTGCTGTGCTCTGCACAACTCATGAAATGATAGTGAAATAGTTTGTGTATGTATCTAGAACTTCCTTTTTCAGTAGCTTAAAAAGAATTGCTACATACAGCAAACTGACTATAAATGTTTATTGCACATGCACGCACATACGTGTATAAAATCCGTATGTCTATTTGCCATGGTTCTGATGCAGGGCATAGCTATCTCAACAAAAAATACTTTTTGCAGTCTTGAAACTAAACTTGTATTATGATGGCATTTCCCCTTTCTCAGTGATATATTTAAAAGGGGTTTTCATGCCACTGAATCATACTGTATGCAAAGGGAGGAAAATAACAACATTATTAATCTTTTTCCTTGCTGCCTCAGATAAAAACCTCTGTTTTTCTGTCTGGATTTTACAAATTCAGAAACAAATTAACTCCTGTTCACTGTCATCAATCTGCTTGCTGTCAAAATTTACTGTGATATATTACTACAACACTGCTCAATTCAATATAAGTATTGAAGTCCAGCAAGTTTTACCTTTACACTGAGAGGAATTTGACATACTTTTGTAAATCCCATAAAAAGATGCTGAATTACTTCTCATTAAGCCTTTTTTTTTTTTTTTTCTAATGCAGCTAATGAAAAATAATTTATATCTGTGTCTTCTCTATTATGTGAAAAAGTAGACCAAAGAACAAGTTTCATCCTGATATATCTGAACTGCTTCATGCGCTACCATCTCTGAGATTATGGCTGTGTGTTTAAGTGTTATGGCCAAAGTCTTATGACTTTAAGTGTTTAGCTTGTATGCACCTGGGTGCTAGGGAAGGATAAGCTTTGTACAAATTGGAATGATGAGGTTTAATCTCATTTCTGACTTTTTAAGTGCTAATCAAGTCTGTAATGGTACATGCTCCTGCTAAAACTAATAACAATTAGACCAAGTGAAATTCCTGTAAACACTATTAGCAGACTTCTCTTGAGAACACGTGCTTAGGTAGCAGTTACATATTTTTCTATACTTTCATTCAATTCCATCACTTAAGTAGTGAAGCATTTAAAACTGCATGTTATCATCTATTATAATTCCATTATTTTAAGATAAAATAACAACATTATTATTAATTTTAAAATATAATATTTCTATTTAGTTTGTCTTTCTTTCATCTTACAGTACTTACAGTGTTATTTCTAAGATTAGCAGACAGAGTTTTATGATCAAAATTCAGTTTATATTTCCATTGTGGAGATAACGCCAAGACATCTACTTCCTGGGATTGTAATATAAGAGGAAAACCTGCAGAGGGCACTGTATTGTCTTAGATGAATTTGAAAGACTTCAAACTCAATGAGATGTCGGATTTTCTAGGTTTCTGCACTTTGGTAAAATTACAATCGCAAAATATTTTTTTCCTATATGTAGTGATAAGTGGAGTTACAGATTGTACATAAGGATGACACTCTGTTTCTTATATCTTTGAGATGAAAGGGTATAAACCAGAAATATGATGCCATGTTTTCAATGTAATTCTTGCCCTCACCTTCCTTTCTTCACCATCGATTGTCTGAACATTTCATCTGTGCAAGTGCTTGGGAAATTAATGTTGTAACTTAATAGGGTAAATCCTGAAACTGCCATGTGTCAGATCAGGCGATCTGAAAAACATTAATACAAAGTGAACAAAATTTACTTCCATCCACCTAGAAGTAGGGCTCAGATTTCAGATATGAGCTCTCCCTTCCCATCAGGAGGATAGTACAACACAGTTTTTCTGTGGAAAGTGATTCACAAATACAAATTTCTGTTGATTGCAGTCTTCCAGAGATCAAAAATTGCACAGCTCCATTTATACAGGCAATGCATTTTTGATGGTTACAGAAAAGTGATCAAAATGTTGTGTCCCTCTGTGTGCTTGCAAAGTGGATTTAAGTTAAATTTTAGTGATTTTAAAATGCAGACCACAAATTAGTGCATATCTTTTCAAGTCGTCTTGACATGTATGTTTAGATTAGGGTTTCTCTGTGCGGCAACTGATGCCCCAGTATTGCAACAGTCTGCCTTGTTTTCTTCTGCAGATAATTATAATATAATTACTTTCTAGTTTCATTTTCACTAGTGTTTAGATTTGTGTCTGAAATAGTCATGTCTTTTAGGTATTATTGAATGCTCAAACTGGTTTTAGTCCATTCACGTGCTCTATTTACAAAAGAGCTTGTTGCTTTAGAATTGTTTACTTTTGAGAGCTGAACTACAAAACAGACCTCAAGATTGGCCCTTGTTTATAGAGAACATTGAACAATGACAGACTTTCACAGCTTATGAAGTGCTCAGCTAAAAAAATACAGATGGTAATCTGCCTTGATTTTTATCTTGGGTCTTCTAGTTTTTCATATTGTGAGCAATCTGTCTTCTAGTTCTGTAATTGGGAGATATTGTGTGATAATTTGAGGTAGGTATTCCAAAGGCTGTATATCTGGCCACCTAGTATTTCCATGCAGTTTAGCAGTATTTTCTACCTGTAAAATAAGGCAAAGATAGTGTCCTACAGAGAAAAAAACCAAACCAACAAACAAAACCCCAAAAAAACAAAAACCCCAAAACAAACAAAAAAAAACCCAGACAGAGAAGAGCTAAGTAATCTTGACTCAGAGCTTGCTTTAGAAGGGGTTACAAACAATCTTCACCTTTCAGGCTTGTGGCCAAACTTTCATCCTTCGCTCAATCTGACAATCTCTCCTATGATGCAGGAGAAAAGCTGATACTTGACATGTGATCTGACCTTCCTGCAACACAGTATTTGAAAAACGCTACTGTCCTTATGCATTTCCGTCAAGGGGTCTTGAGACAGGTGAACAGATTCCTGTTCCTTGATAAAGTAGAACTATTCATCAGTCAAGGAAATTTATTTGGCTCCTGTTCAAGTCTTCTAAGGGCGGTCACTTCCTGGCGAAGGGGAGTTTGCTTTTCTGACTGGACCTGCAAGTTGGCACATGAAAATTGTACTAGAAGACATCCTAATCATTGCATGGCAGAGACATGGGAGCCACCTGTCTCTGAGTGCTTTTGCTGAACAACAAGGAGACTCAATACCAAGTCTGTAGTTCGGTTCTCTGCTTCCATGCCCACTGGGACATGTATTGAGATTTGAGTGGTTTCCTTAGTAGCACATGGCTAAACCTGTCAGAACAGGGGGTAATTGTCTCAAAAATTAAATTTGAAAAACTGAAAAATCAATTTTGGCATGTGAGGAGGGTAGGTTTAGACTGGATATAAGGAAGAAATTCATTACAATGAGGGTGATGAAACACTGGAACAGGTTGCCCAGAGAGGTGGTGGAGGCCCCATCCCTGGCAACATTCAAGCCCAGGTTGGACAGGGCTCTGAGCAACCTGATCTGGGTAATGGTGTCCCTGCTCACTGCAGGGGGTTGGACTAGATGGGCTCTGGGGGTCCCTTCCAACCCAAAACATTCTATGATTCCATGATTCTATGATCTCTATGTTTTGGTCTGTAGAATTAAGTTAGAGCAGAATGAGCTGTAAAGTCATGGAAAAGGCTACAAGTCCTGATAGTACCCAAATGTCCTTTTGGCATTGCAGAATTAGCAGGTATGATAGCAAAGAAAATGTAAAAAATCCTGTGTTTGTTCCTGCCTCTGGAGCCTGTCTCCTTGATGCCTGTCTTGCGTCTCCAAGTTCCTGCTAGGTATTGTGAGAGGGAAAGGTATTAGCAGCTCTGCAGAATGGTGACTGAGAAGAGCTTTGTATTTCCCCTGCAAAAGCGCACCTTTGATTCACATCCTGTGGAAGATAAGGCAATACTAAAGCACTTGTAGAAGACAGATTTGTTCAGATCACTCAGGAGACAAACCAGAGCTTTCAATAGCCCTTTCTTGAAAGCCCCTACTGACTATTGCCTGAAAGTAATTATTCTCTGAGAGCTGAATGGCAATAATGCATATTTGGTTTTGCCTTGTGCAAAGTCTGGAGAGCATGTCACCCTGATGCCACGGTGAGTGGGGCGTTGGAAAAAAGAAAACAAACACTATCAGATACTTGCTGTGGTTTGCTATCCTGGCTGACAAAGACAGTGTAGATATTAAAGATTAAATTAACTAGACAGTCTGTACTGCTCTTGGCTGTCTCAAGTCAATGTTCAGGTGTGGTCCTATTTTTAAGCATTCTTTTCTTTGAACTGGGAATTTGGTATACACACTGGTTAAAGTGGAGACACACAGGCAAGTTTTAAGAGCATCAGGCTCACTTGAAAAGGAAGTAGTTGCATTTCTTCTAAAACTGCTCTTGCAAACTTTCTAATTAAGCTTTCCTACACCAAATAAACAGGGATATAGGTAGCCTATGCCAGTGCCCCACATCTAGCAGCACTTGAGGAGTCCTATAAACCTTAGCACAGGTCTCTGCCCACACACCTCTTCCCTGAGGTCGTACTCCAGGTGAATGGCAGTCAGCTGTCATGTGGCATGGACAGCCTCTGTATGCAGTGTTCTTATTTGAATGCAGAGACAGGAAAGGACAGAGCCATTTGCCATAGGTCTTTCTAAAAATAAACACATATAAAAATAATTTAACTTGCTAATGAGCAGCTGTCTCTGGAGTGCACCACAGTGGCTTAGTAATGAAGTCCACAATACTATAGATTGGATTACAGCAAGGATAAGCTCTCTGTCCAAATGAAACTGTCCAGAAAGATTGTATGAGCAGGATGTAATCTCTTTGATCAGAACTAGGGCATGTCACCATCATGAACACCTCTTAACCATAATGAAACATGCTACAGAAACCATAATGACCACGAATATTCTGGATTGCTGCTCTTGTCTGAGACACCAAAGTCTGTAAATTCAGAACAGTCTGAGCTGTTCCCATGCCGTTTATGTTTGGCATCTAATATGGGAATTATGAAGCAAGATTATTTCCCTAGCCCCCCCCCCCCCCCTTTTTTTTTTCCTTAACTACTTTTAAGCACCTAAAAACCCCATCTGAAACTTTTATACTATGTTGCGGCCTGAAGACAATTTCTGTCATGTAGTTATAAACCTCTGTAAATAGATTTCTCTACTGAACTAGCTGATACATTCATAACTGTACTACTGCAAATAGTGCTTCTAATAAGTAGGAGTGGGGCTAGTGTGCATCCATCGTTATGTATATGTTAAAGTAAAAAACAGTTCTTGTCTGTTCGGGTGCATTGATTTACGTAGTTGACTACATGGCAATTTAAAGCAGATTAGAGGAAGGCAAACATGTTTGTCTCTTCTGTGCTGATTCATGTGGGAGACTCTCTCAGCTAACAGTTATCATTATTTCACTGAAAAGGCTTTTAATACAGTAAATTTCACCTACTGACAATATAATGTGACTCTTTGAAACAACAAACTGTATAGAAACCTGCTGGGAATATCGATAGCATAGCACCAAATCAGAGGTGTACACAGTAGTCTGTCAGCTACTTTTCTGCTAACCGACATATAAAGAAATGCAGAGCAATGAAACTCTTTAAGACCAGTTTTCTGTGTTCTGTTTGCATCTTCCTCACGTTGCCTTTAAACCAGCTGAGTAACCAAGGATCACTGCTGCATTTACAAAGCAGTGACCATCTAGGCAGGACTTGTAACTGGTGCATCTGTCATGTTTTACTGTGGAGAAGTTGTTTCTGCATTCTGTTTTCTAGAGTATGACATCCTAGAGATTTTATATCCATAAAATGTAGATAAGAAAAACCTCTATCTTGGAGTCTTGTAGCTTTGGTCATTTGTTTATACTGAATTCTCCTTCAGTGTTCTGTAGTGTTCAATATCTTTTATTCTGAAGGATATTGAATTGAAGGACAGTGTCAGAGTCTTTGAAAGATTCAGTTGTTCATTTGTTTCACATCATTCAATTCAGATCATTTAATCCATGGTGGCATTTGTAACTCTCAGGTTTTACTCTCCCTTGGGCAAAACATTTTCTATTGGGATAAACAGAATCAGCGTGTAGTTTATCATGAATATTATTACATTTCCTGATGCTTATAAGTATTTTCATTGGAAAGAAAAGGATTTTGTCTTACATTTATGTTGAATTTCAATGGTGATCTTGGGAGCTGCATCCAGAGTAGCCTTATAAAGAGGTATTTGGGGATGGAAACAATGACCTACTGAGAATGGGTTCTCTGATATCTGCTGTCCCAAATCCTATTCTAGGGAGATGCCAGCTTTTTGGAGAAGACAAAATGTCTAGCACTATATTCATTACATCCATATTAATAGCTAGCTAATTAGTAATTTGCTCTATAATATAATACAAAGGAATTCATTCAGGGCTTTTGCACTTCTCTTGTGCATTAAACAAATGAAAATTAACTCAAGCTTTTTTGGCTACTATGTGGTGCAGGCTGGCTCATACTATTAAGAAAAATCTTTTCACTGTAGCCTGAGTGTGACTTGGTAAGATGTAGGAAAAGGTTTCTACTTGATCACATCTAAACATTTCAAAACCACATAAAATGTTAGGCTGTTTGCTTACCTTCCTTCTCCCCTTCCTTTCTGTGGTTGCATTTTAAAAAGATTCAAGGTGTTTCTGAGGTCTATGTATTCATCACTTGGATTTCTGCACTAAACTGAACATTATTCAGGACTGACAACATTCATATGCATCTCTAGTAATCTTTCCACCTCCAGGAAAGATTAAAGAATATAATAGAGCTTCAGATTCAGGAGGAAAGCTTTTCTGAAACCGTATAGGTCTGATCTGAAGAGAATGAAGCTTGTATGACTATTTTATTAAAAATAAAATCAAGAGGAATGACTAGGGCAAATATTAAACCCCAGAGTTTTATGGACAGTGAGATCTGCCTAAATAAACCTCTGAGATTTCTCCCCCCCCCCATCTGTTATGATATTTAAAAGCAAGTTCAGAGACTGTGGTGTACATTCTTAGAAGCTGCTGACATTTTCTCAGGTGTACTTCTATTTTGTCAATTCTGTACGTAAAAAAAAAAAAATCATTAAATACTTTTTCCAATGTTGTCTTTTTAGTTCAGTTTATAATTAGAATAGGAAAGCCAACACCATATAACCTGTAAGTTCTCAGTAGACACCAAGAAGTTCTCTACAGTCTGGCATTTCTCTCTAGCCCAGTGCTTGGGAAGCTCTTTTTCACCTTGTTCAAATTGTGCATTTGAGAAAAATTCCACATAAAACATAATTAAGCATAGAAAGTCAGCATGCCAAACACCTAAAAGTTTTCTCTCCATTTTATGCCATGCTTGTACTTATAACCTTTGGTTACCTCTAAGTAATGTCTTCATTCCACTGTTACTGTAATGAATTGAAGTAATGAGTCATGGCAGAAGAGAGTCCAAACCAGTGCTGGAATTCATTTGGCCTGTGAAAAATGGGGATTTGTCCAGTGGTGCAGTAAGTATAATATCTCCTCGAGCTTTTGAATAGCTGCGGACAGACGTGTTTTATACTTCCTGGAAGGCAGGCAACCAGCGTGTCAGTCTCTTCTGATGGAGCATTGGAACTAAGTATTGACTAATACTTCATTTTTCTTAGGTGGTGCTTCTCCAGCTGGGCATTGTATGCATGAAAGTGAGATCAGTCAGGTTGGATAAACATCCTCAGTGATGAAGTATTTTGCACTTACTTTATGTTAGTAACAGTGTGTATTATAGTTCACTCTCTTTGCAAAAGAGAGGAAAAAGCAAGGAAGTCTCATATTTTCCCTCAAAATCAGGTATTTTTGGTGAGGTGTCCCTTATTCTGTGGCTGTTCTGAGCTCAGTGTTGGTTGACAGCCAGCTGAATACAAGCCAGCAGTGTGGCCAAGAAGGCCAATAGCATAGAATCATAGAATAGGATCATAGAATCACAGAATAGTTTGGGTTGGAGTAGACCTTTAAAGGCCATCTAGTCCAACCCCCTGTGCAATGAGCAAGGACATCTACAACTAGATCAGGTTGCTCAGAGCCCTGTACAGCCTGGCCTTGAACGTTTCCAGGGATGGGGTATCTACCTGCTTCTGTGTTTCAACATCCTCATTGTAAATAACTTCTTCCTTATATCTAGTCTAAATCTACCCTCTCTTAGTTTAAAATGGTTATGCCTTGTCCTATCACAACACACTTTGCTAAAACATTTTCCCTGTCTTTCTTATAAGCCCCCTTTAAGTACTGAAAGGCCACAATAAGGTGTCTCTGGAGCCATCCTGGCTTGTATCAGCAATAGTGTGGCCAGCAGGACTAGGGAAGTGATCATCCCCCCGTACTCGGCACTGGTGAGGCTGCACCTCGAACACTGTATTCAGTTTTGGTTCCCTCATTACAGGAAGAACATTGAGGGGCTGGAGCATGTCCAGAGAAGGTCAATGAAGCTGGTGAAGGGTCTGGAGCACAAGTTGTATGGGGAGTGGCTGAGGGAACTGGGGTTGTTTAGCCTGGAGAAGAGGAGGCTGAGGGGGGACCTTATCGCCTTTTTCCGCTACCTGAAAGGAGGTTGTAGCGAGGTGGGTGGGGGTCTCTTCTACCAAGTAACAAGCAATAGGACAAGAGGAATTGGCCTCAAATTGCACCAGGGGAGGTTTAGATTGGATATTAGGAAACATTTCTTCACCAAAAGAGTTGTGGTGGGAGTGGTGGGGTCCCCATCCCTGGAGGTATTTAAAAGATGCATAGATGTGATGCTTAGGGACATGGTTTAGTGGTGGACTTGGCAGTGCTAGGGTAACTGTTGGACCTAATACTCTTAAAGGTCTTTTCCAACCTAAATGAGTCTATGATTACATGAAAATGAATTTTCTACTCTAGAAAAGGTATTGTATCACAAATGCTCCTTACTTAACTTGACTCCAGGGGGTTCCTAATGCTCAGTCACAATAGAAATTGCACCTATTAGTTCGTAATTTTGCCAAATTACTTCAGTTACAAATAATCTGACTTTAAGTAACCTTGTGGGATTCTATAACCCAAACAAATAAAACCAATTAGGAGTTAAAAATTTTTTTTCTGGTGAAGAAGATGATAAAAGTAAGTGGTATCAAGGAAGATGATGTATGTTTTGGGTTGGAACTAACTGAATGACAGGCAAGAGAGCTGTTTTTTCCCACCCCCAAACACTTCAAATTTAAATTCTGAAACAATGCTTTATAGTATTTTTCAAGCTTATGACTGTCTCTAATAGGGCTAAAGTGTAGCTAGTGATAGTTATAAATAATGCAGGCTATATTAATGTTGTGTACTGTGGTATGATACGTGCTTTAAGGAAGATGAAACTCAGCTTTGGCAGGGGGTGATTTTGAATGAAAGGTTCTAGAAAGCCGTAATTTTTAGAATATTAAATATCTGACATTATTCTTGTCTGCAACATAAAGATTCAGCACTGATGGTTGTAAACTGATATAAAAACTCATTCAGGGAAAAGTCAGTGTTTGTAGATGGATCCTTGGTCAACATTTCGGTGTCATTTTTCGAATGCTCAGAGAAGTTGCTGTGATTGCAATTTACAGATCCCTGGTCTTCTGCTCCCAAACAGGAGTAATAGGAGAAAGGGTAGGTGCTCACAGCAAGTAACAATTAGCAGAGTGGCTCTGGGCCAGGCTAACTTAAACAAATCCAATACTTTTCTGTGACCTACTGCAGCACTGAGCTCTCCTTCAGTAATTTTCCTTGCTTTCTGACTTCCATCAATACCACCTTACAGCAGCAAGGCCAATTCTTTTACGTGTACCCTGTTGGTCCGACTGTCATTTTCCATCTGACTCTTTTTCAGGCTGCTAACGATTCTCACCAGTTTGCAGCTGCCACACTTAAAAGGGCTATATTTTGGGAGAGTAAGGGTCAAGAAGAAAGGATGCCGTGAGGAACAAATAACAATTAAAAATTGACATATTGACAAAATTGATGTTCCTTGCTGACATCTGATAAGATACTCATTCAAATGATAAAAAAAGGTAATTTCTTCATTTAATTTTTGGTGTGACGGTGCTTCAAGGCAGACAGAGCTTTGAAGTAGACCTGCCTAGACAGTCTGCTAAGTGAGGTGCCTGGAACACCCAAAAGGCTTTAAACTATGACCTTCTAAAATGTTTTATTAGAATTAAGCTCAAAGATTTAATATTTAAAGCAAAAAATCAAAAAAACCCAGAGAAGGTGGAGTAGGAGTTAGAGCTTATACGTGGTTCTCCAGCCCACTGCCCTTGCAGGTTAGTCTAGGTACAAGCCTGTGTAAAAGTCTATGTAGTTTCCTTGCTTTGTATTGTCTAACTCAACAAATTTTGATGTCAGGAAACTCTGCTTAGCTCCTGTTAGTCTCTGGGAAGTTCTACCCTGAGCAGTTCGCTCTTCCCTGTTTCTTTCTGTATTTCTGCTTGGACCTCTGACGCATTCCCCTGCCCCACACATCACCGTGCCTCTCCCTGGGTCCTGTCTGCCCTTTCCTCTGGAGTGCTCCACCGGGCTCTGCTTCTTCCCAAGAGACCATGCATCTCACTGAGATCACACGAATACAACAAATAACTTGCCTTTTAAGTTTACTGTGGCAAGGAGAAATAAGTTTTTCTAAAATGCCTGTTACAGAATAGTCTTGTGCAATTCCAGATGGGGCAAAAACTTTTTAAGAGGATACAGATAAAATTCAGATGTTAAAATACAGAGGGGATTGTGTGGCTCTACCTCTTGCAGAACTTTTTGGTTTGGTTTTTTTTGTGGTTTTTTTTTTTTTTGTTTGTTTGTTTGTTTTGTTTTACATATGTATATACATATCTGCTGAGCTAAGATAGATTTGTACAAATTCTAGTTGTCCCTGTCTATGCAGCATACACTAGCTTTTCATCTTCCACTGTAGCTTCTTTGTTGTACTTCTGAAATTATGTAACTGCAAAGAACTGTGACTGAACAGAGTTTAAAAAGTGTTGGAACATTTATGGAGATTGCCTCCATTTCTGCTAAGGATTGAATTGAATATTTGCACTGAAAATTTTATATTTAGCCATTTCTATTTACTATAAATTCTTAGTTGTTTCTTACCTAAGATGAAGCATTAAGCCCTGCAATATGGATACATGAAGATGAAGAGCTTAAATTCAGATATAAAATACAAAGAAATGTGGTAAATTTTATTTTCCTTATTTGTTATAATCTAATAGCTATTAAAAGCAGAATTTAAATTATATTTAATTACTACAGGTGAGAGAAGCCTAATAATAAAATAGGAGAAAAGCCTTCTTTTATGCTGAAGCAATAGTGCTCGCAAATAAAATGGTGTTTAATCAGAGTGATCTGTGTCAGACCTCAGTCGTTTCTGCTGTTACTTTTGATGTTTTTGATGAATTTGTAGCATGTGTTTCTGAGATGATAATGAGACTCAACTTATAGAAGCACTGGGAACACACTAAGCTTTGTAAACTGATTTCTCATCATCAGATGAAAAACTAGCTAAGTGTAAATTTATACCATAAAGCTTCAGGTGGCTGGATTCAGAGAATGTTTAACATGTATTTGCAATTAAGCTAGGAATTATTTTCCTGAAACTGCTATCGGGTAATTGATGGCTCTTTCATGAGAGGTAAGATGACAGCATAGGTGCTCTATAAATCACTAAAATTAATGTTTGTCTTGCGCTATTATAATAGCACTGTTCTTGATTAAATTGTCTGGGCTCTGCTCTCGCTCCTAGAGAAATCTTGGTACTGATGTTGGTGAGGCTGTCAGCATCTCATTCACAGAACAAACAACCCGGCTACTCTCAAAGGGTTTGCAGTCCTTACAATGAAAATAGCCCTTTCAACATAAATCAATATCCCAAAGTCATGGAAAGTCTGTAGCAAGGCAAATAAACAGTTGCACTAGAATATCCTTAGGTCCTCTTCATACTTTTTGTGTGATCGCTGAAGCGCTATAAACATTAGCAGCTTCAGAAATAAATGAGATAGTAAGTGGCTCAGTTAATGTAGTTATCTAATTAGGTTGGGTGTAAAAGCATGCTTTAATCTCTCTAATTACCTACCTACTGGAGGAATAATAGTTAATAAAATGGTGTAATTTTTTTTTTTTTTTTTTTTTTTTTCTTTTCCAAGCGGAATACCAATGCAAGACCCTCCCTGGAAAAATCCTTCTTGGGAAAGCAAGTACTCATAGCTGTGTGGGTGGGGAACAAACAGTATTCAAAGGGCAAGTTATGCAAACTGGAATCATTTCATTTGCATGAAAGTATGGATGTTCATGCTGGAATAGCTGATCTTTGTTTTGTTTGATTCCCTCCTCCCTCCCCCCATTTCTGACATTTTTTGGGACTTTATCCCTGTTACATGTGCCAATGTGATTTAATGTAAGTTAGTGTCTCAGGAAAAAAAAAAAGCATTAATGTTAGCCCTGCTTTAAGCCAGACAGTGAACAAGGCCTATAGAGCTTTCTTCCAAAATACATTTTTCTATAACAAAAAATCATATGTTCCTAAAGGTTTTTCCTGATGGAATTTAACAGGAATAGAATAGTATTAGGGCTTACATTTTACAGGGAGGTATTCAGATATTCTTCAGTTTTCATTTTTTGCAAGATGTACATGAAGCCAGAATATCAGCTCTCAGTGTATCTCACCAGTGCAAAAGGCATATACTGAGCCTGAAGAACTGGGTGAAAACAATTATCTGCACCCGTGATGAACTGAGTAATAACAAAAACCAGTGACACATGGGCTCACTGTCAAGCCAGCACCTTATCTAATGTAAATTCATTTGGAATTATCTAATGTACATTAATTTTGAAATGTTACACATTTAAAACACTCTTAATCAGACAATCACCCCTGAAAATGATTTAGGAGTTCTATAAGCTGCTGCAGCCATTCTGAATACTCTCTTCTGGTTGCATTCCATCCTGATTCCCTGCTCTTATAGGAGGCAGAGTGAGATTCCTAATTTCCTGTAGCTAGTCAAAATCTCACTTAAAGTAGACTGAAGTTAACATTACACATTGTATGTGCAGTAAACCATGGCCAAAGTCTTGTGACAATACTAAAATAAGTTTGTTTATGGGGGAAAAAGCTCTAATTTCTTTCTCTGAATTAAATCTTTTCCTCTCCCTTCCTATTCTCTGTTGCATTTCTCCCTCTCATCTCAGTGGAAAAGAGTCTTTTTTTTCTATGAAAGAAAATATTTAGAAATCGCTATACAAAGCATCAGCACTTCTTTGGTTGCTTTTGACAGTGGTTAATGAAGTCCTGACAGTAGCTAATTAGGCTGTAAACATGTCTTCTACTCGTAAACATGTGTCTAGTGAGGAAATGAATGATATTCTTGAGAGGACCCCTTCCCTTGACTGCTTCTATTGGAGCTCTGGGCTTTAATGTACCGGGAGATGATGGAAGCATTACTGAAGGCACCTGGCTACTCAGCATGCTCTTCATGGGCTCTTCTGAATGCATGTTTCTATTAAAATAACAACAGTAACAATGATAAAAACAATGATAGATGGGGACCCCTGATGCCTGCCCTCCTTGCAGCCTTGCAGGGATGAGTCCCTGGGAATCTCAGCTCAGGGTGGCACTTCCAGGTTGCCAGTTCTATTGCAGGAAACAGGGGAATGCTGTGAAGAGCTGGGACAGATGGGATGGCAAGGAGGCGGGCGAGTGGGCAGGAAGCCAGAAAGCTTCAGTCATTAGAATTGACTAAACCGACTTGTCCTTGCAGAATTTTGCTGGATTGGCATTTTTCTGATGGAAAATTTTTGTGTCTGTCTCTTGAGGAACAGTACTGCTTTTGAACAAAGCACCTTCCCTGCCAGGCTGGATTTGTCACCTTAGTTTCCGTGCTGCTTGGAGTAGGGTTGCAGAGCCAGGGCAGGTTGATTCAGTTGGGCAGCATGGTGGCCTCTGACATGGACTCCTCAGCAAAAGGCACCCAGTACCCTCCACTGAGACCCTGTGAGTCCACTCCGGGAAGCTGAGGGAGTCACAGCGTTTCCTGACTATAAAATCTAGAACTACTCTCACTCAGTTCTTAGCTAGACTAGACGAGAGACAGACTAGTCTATTGGTCCATTTTGTTGATACTTTCTGATTTCACTCTGAAAATGCCTGAATTAAGTAAGCAGATTTTAAGGAATTAATTTTTTTTTTTTTTTTACTGCAAAGAGTGCCCTGTGAGATTTCTTCAGTGTGTACATTGAAAGGTCTCTAAAACTGCCTGTCTTGTTTTTGTTTTGCAAGTGCCCAAGAGGAACGGTGTCTGCTATTAATCTGTGACACTGTTGTCACCATTAATGAAGCCACCTCTTGCCCTGTGGGGTCTAGTATTCTGTTTCTCAGAAAAGTTGCTTCTATTTATTTATCCATTTATTTATTTATTTTTAGCAGATCTAGTTTAGCAGCTGTCTTGCTTCCTTTCCCTTGCCTTTTAAGCATGGAATTTCGATTACATCCTTGTCACCTCTGAAGTATGAAAAGCCATTTACAGTATTGTTAACATGTCAGTTATAATGCCTTTCCTTCTGCTCTTTGGAGAGACTATCAAAGGGGATTGTATTTGGGGGAGCTCAAGTTTTTTTGATGATCACTTTTAATATAGGCATACAAACAGAATTTTAAAATCAACTTTACTGTTTGACACCAGGGGAAAAAAGAACAATATATACCATGATGACTGAATATAACTAATCTTCATATACTTTGTTGTTGATTTGCTCTCTCTCCTTAATTTAAAAAGAGCTTTGCATATTTGTGTGAGGAAACTTACTGGCAATATACTGGTTTCTGCAAATTTTTCAGTGCAAATTATTTTGTGTGTCGTGGTTTAGTTTACCTCAGACCATTCAAGTTTTCTAATTGAAATTTGGATTATTAACCAGATATTATTCTATGTTTTCTAACTTATTTGACAATGCTTACTAACTGATAGTAGAAATTAACAGTTAGAAAAATAAGACTTGAAAACTTTGCTTGGACAAAGCAGGAGAAGGCTAGGCTGTTAGAGTTTTCTCTGCTCATTTCTCAACCATTTGTGCTCCAAACACCACAACAGGCTGTACAATCCACTGCTGTGCCAAAGTGGGCTGCTCATCCATATGGGCCCAGCTAGCAAATGCAGGATGTGTCAGAAACAGTGGATTTACTGCCCACGCACAGATCACCTGTGACACACATTCACAGCAGGTTCCTGGGTCAGATTCCATTCTGGGGAATATGCAAAAGGTTGAGTTTGGACATGAGGTGCAGCTCTGAAGTTTGTAGTTTTTTAAGCCTTTTCTCTATTAAAGATTTTCTGCTCCAGTTCATCTGAGGTTTGATTTATAACTTAGTCATGTCTTAATCACTGGACAAAAAATCTGCAATATTTGCTTTCACTGCTACAGAGCCTGAACTAACAGAAAAGGAAATCTTCTAGCTTAAGCCGTAAAGTGGAAAACCTTGGAGAATACTGAGTGTTAATACAAGTAGTTTTACAGTAGAATGAGGCATTTGCTGCCTACCAAATAATAGGAAAAAGTCAAATGAACAGTGATTGTCAGTAGACAATTCTCTGCTTGTTTTTCTTCAGAAAGATTGATTTTCTTCTGATGGATCACCGAAAAAACATCCAGTATCTTCACCCTAACAGCTAATAGAAAACAAGGAAGCAACAGAAAATAAAGTTGCCAAACTTTGTCCCTTTGGGATCAAGGATCATTGAGTCATGAAAAGAGACATTGAAGCAGCAGAATGTAGAAGGTCTCTAGAAGAAAAATAAAACCACAGAGATTTACTTTCCTCCCATTCACAAGGTCAACACATGCACTCTCCTCTGCTGCTTCAGTGTAATTTCTCCATGAGAGCTGCTGGGTCAGGTACAGTGAAACAAAGCAGCATTTACTCCAACACTATGAGAATATTTTTGCTTGTGGAGACATGCATTTATCATGAGTAAATGTAACTGAAATTGGCATAGTAGAATGATGCTTGTTGTTATTGAGACTGGGGGCTGTATTGCTTTCCATGCAGTAATGCATTTTATATAGCTTGTGTTAATTCCTCTGTGAACATGTGACCTATACAGAAATGAGAGTTGCATTCTTTTTCACTGTGCCCTGTTTTCATGTGGCCATGCAGGTCTGGTCTCTTCCCTGGGCTCCAGCTATGACAGGTTCAGAGAGTAAGTCTAGCATTTTTACTGGCATCTTAGCAGGGAGAGAGGGATCCTTTGCTAGATGATTTGGGAATATGCTGGTTCACAAAGGGCTATAGAGCCAGAAATATTCTTTTTGTAGGTGCGAAGGATGTCAGAAGATGCATTTATGGTGAGGTACTTTACTTTGTTCTGCTCAGGTAGCTTCAGCCAGGTGGTGAGGGGAAGGCAACCTGTTGGTCCTGTCGTGGCCCGTGCTGAAGGGTGAGCAGGACTATGTGGGAGAGGAGACCACATTTACCCAGGGCAGTCAGGCAAGCAGCCCCGGCAAGAGTCACAGCCCCCTGGAAACCTGCAGCAGGAGAGAAGCCCAAAGCCAGTCCTGTGGCTGAGAAAGGGCACTTCCACAGGGGCTGTTTATGGGCCTAAGGAGTTTGTCATAAACCAGGAAGAACTGAAAATTGCTGTAGTGGAAAGAAGCACTCTGCAAGGACAGAGCAGGAAAGAAAAAAGAGGTTTGTTCTCAGGTCACTTAATTTTAATTTGTCCATCCCAGCAGGTCTATGTTTTCTTGTTTTAAAAGGTTACCTTGGTCTAGTTTTTCCATATGTTTCATTTTAATGAAACCTGGCTTTGCAGATTGGAAGCTTTTGGTGCCTTTTGGCTTTGCAGCGGTGAAGCAGTTCCACCCTGAGGTGCTGGCCAATTCAGGTCTTGTAATAGATGGCAATCAGAGGAGAAGAATATATATCCTAATATGTCCAGCAATTTAGAAATTCACTCTTGAAAAAGAAATTATAAAGAAGAAAAGCAGCCTTCGATAAAAAGGCCCAAATAGCCAAAATATCTAACGTCTTTCTAATTTTGTTCTTCTGCGCATATGCTAGTGGGAGGATCCAAGATGCAAGAGATGTCAGAGGGGAAAAATCATAGGAACAGAGCTTTGGCATATGTAATTTTCTTTTTTGAAAGTTAATATGTCTAAACACTATAACTAATATAGTCAGTGAACACAGGCTGTGAGGTTACAGGAAAGATTTCATGTAATCCATCTATCCCAGGTAAAATAAACAGGCTCAGCATCCAGTTTACATGTCCCCCTCCTACACAGTAGATTCCTCACTTCCTTCTTGGTCTTCATAAATATGCAAGATATGAAGCAAAACAGAGAAGCACTGCCTCTGCAGAAAATATATTTTTTTTCAAGCTGTGGCTATGATCCCCAGGGCATTGTCAATGGCATAGGATTTGGGTTTGTGCTGAGATTACCTGCCTGTTTTGTTTTCATGTTCTCTTTCCATTTCATAAGAAATTCAAATGTCTTTCAAAATAGTTTGTCTTCACAGCTATGTGTTTTAAATTGGAACTCGTAAGTAAAGTGACTGTTGGGGGTAATGCTGGCATCAGATTCACCAGAATTGTACCTCCATGCACCCACATTTTAAACTTACAACCTTCTCTTCTGGATAATACACATTAACTTCCATGTCCTTCTGGTTAAGACCAAAGGTAAATTTATCTATCTACTTTATCAGAATTGTTTTGACTAATTATGTTACCCATGGACATACATTTAACCTCTTAGTATGGCATGCAAAGGCATGCCAATGCCTTTTTCTAAATACCTACTTTATTTTGCTTGAGTGCCTGTTAGAGCCTTTAGCTTTGCTTTGCATTCGAATAAATGTTACAAAAGTGGGAAGAATGTTGATGACATTGAACATTTTAGCTCCAGGGTTTGACACTTTAAATCTGGCTAGGATCTAAAGTCTTTGATGTTTCTTTATCTGTACTGACAAAAAAAAAAAAAAGGTAGTGTGGGCTGAAATTCTAAATGCTCGATGAAATGCAGCAGCACAGTGATTTGCTTGCTTTAACTATGATGCTTTGTGTTTCCCTGGCTGTTTAACTAAAAGCACTTTTGTCTCTCCTATAGCTTTTTGCAGGCTAGTGATTGAGAACCTTTTGGAGGAACTGCGTAACACAGGAGGAGGCTATTCAGATTCCATCCTTGCTATTAATTTTTTAAATCCTATGGTTACAATTAATGACACGTTTGGGGAAGGCTGGTAGGTACTTTGTAGTTTTTCCTTCTAGCAAGACCTGCAGTGTCAAGCACCACATGCCACTATCCTAATCACAGCTGCTGCAGAGCTGTTCTTATGTTTTTCTCTCGAGCTCCCATTCTAATAAGGAAAGTGCCAAGTGCCAGATCTCTTTATTGTAAACTAATGATTTCTGATTTGACAAGCAGAGATGAAAGTCAAATACTTTTTAGGCAGCAAGGGAGTTCTATACCCTGCTTGTTTGACATTACAGAGGCATCTTGCTGGTGATGTTTCTGCATATTAACTAGTCTAATGTGAAAAGGTTTGGTGAAAATCTAGAGAAATATTTGTTTCTTTAGAATTGGATCTTGGGCTAGACATGGGAGTGCCTGGCCCACCTGGAAAATGAGGATAATTATCCTCAGCCCTAGAGAATTGCTCTGAGCTCTTTGGGTGGAAAATGTGGTGGTTGATACGAAGATCGGCATTAGTCCCATCGGGGCAGCACAGAAGGAATACTCTTGCACAAAACGTATTGAGACTTGATCAGCACACATCTCTGACTGCAAAGTGATGACTAGGTGTTGTTTTGTGGTATCAGTCCTTTCTTATTATCAGCCCGGTGGATTGAATTTACTAGGTAAAACCAGGCAGTTTTAAACTAACAAAATGGAATTCAGAGTGGTGAAATCTACATTCTTCTATGTGCAAACTGTAGTTTTTACCTATAATAGGTAGTGTAAAGACAGATGGATATGTGGTACAGATTTTCATAGAATACAGCTTGGTAATAACAAACACTTTAAATACATTAACAGTATTACTGTGCAACATTTTTAAAAATATAAGTTGTCACATGAGCCTCTGGTGTTTTGTGGCAATGAATTTGAAGAAAATTATAATAAACCAAGTCCTTACAAAAATTGAAAGAGCTAGCAGAACTTAATTACTGGCAGAGGGCAACAGGAAGAAAACTGACTGTCAGATGAATAGCTCCCCTAAAGGTTTTAATTTTTAATTATAGATTAAAGAAAGCCTTTGCCGAGTTGCCTAAGATCAATATGAAATACAGATCATTCATCCACACTACAGTGCACTAGTGGCATAGTTATAAATATTCAAAAGAAAAAGAAAGTAATATAAACAGCCCTATTTTCTGAGGACAATCACTTCAACTTATAATACTTTTATATGGTGTGGCATACTGCAGACTATTCAAAAACAGTGGCCATGTTCCAAAGGTCTAGAAGTATGTAACAGAAAAAAATATGTAATTAGTGATTGTGTATATTCATCATGACTGAGTTTTCCCTGAAGGTTCCTTCTGGTGGATTTTTGCCCAGCAGGTGAGCGAGCTGCATCGTTATATAACGATATTTTCAGAATGCAGAGTGTCTGGTGCAGCCCTGGGAGCGCAGTTCACTTCAGTGCAAGAGTCATACTTCTAGTCTGAACTATGGCATTTTATTGCTTTTTTTTTTTTTTTTTTAAATTTTCTCTCAAATTTAGTTGCTGAATTACTGACCTTTATCTGCTCTGAGACTGTTATTCCAAATTTATTAAATTAATAATGTGTTGAATTATGATGTTTTACATAGGCAACAACCATGCTATTCTGTATGAAAGAGTGAAATCAGATTCAATTTTAATTTAATGAATTTTAATTTAATGTACCTTTGACTCTTTTTGTCTTCTGAACAATGCTGAAACAGGAATGTTTATTTTAGTTTCATACTTAGGTAAGAGTATTGCTGCATTTCCGACCCCGCGCTCCCACCCCCCCCCCTTCCCTCCAAGATA
>KL265396.1:49028-78428 GCA_000699545.1 Podiceps cristatus
GATGCTGACATGATAACTTTTGTTTTATGAAAGCCAAAAGGATATAAAGTTACACTGATGGGAATGAGGAACATCTAGCGTAGGAGCTGTTTGCTGCCGATGCCAAAGATAATTAATGGGCCTTCACTGAACTTAGTTGTGGAGGTATCTAATTCACTATGTAATTCATTAGTTGCAATTATGTTTGTAAGTCAAATTAACAAGACTACCCCAATGTTCTTTTAGTTACCCATCACTCTGTCAATACTGTGAGTCAGTGACATGGAAATACTGTCTTTTGTTTTGGTTTGCATGGCAGAGTGCAGTGTTGGAGGCAGAAACAAACTGATGACTGAGGCAGACCGTACCTTTCAATAGTATTTCAGTTGAAAGAAAATTGTCATCTGTGTAAGGCAACAGAAGAAAATAGCTTCTGGCAACAAAGTCCTTGAGTGAAACTGTCTTAAAATACATAAAAAGTCCTATGTGCTGATGTGTGGGAATGGGGCGGATGGTACTGTCTTCAGCTTGTGGAGTTGTCGGGGAAGACAGGACATGAAATCACACGAGCAGCATACCCGGAACAGCTGAGGTTACTGACAGGTAATTAGTTCTCTCAGATGCTTCTTTTTGGTGATCCTCCCCTCCCCCAAATCTCTTATTAAAGAAGGTAGATACTAGAAATCCAGTGAAAGATAACAACTCTATCCCTTTCCATATGGCAGCCCATAGGGAAGTGTTGAGTAATGTTCCTTGTGTTTTACCATGTAGCAACTTGAGGTGTCAAAAATGTGAAAGCTTCTTTGCACTCACTACCAACACAGGGAGCTGTGAAAATGGGGACTTGCTCTGCAAATATGGTTTAAGTCAGCTATCTTGATGGGTTTTTTGGTGTTGCTCTTTAGCTGTTAATATTCTTTGAGAGTATGTCCAGAATTCTTCATCTTTCAACAATGGGAATAAAAAACTTTGCGGAATAATTCTGGTTTAGCAGCCACACATTGTCAGCTTTTTACTTCTTGTCTGCAGTTAGCTGAAACAGGTGTCTGGGCTGTTACAATTCTGCCTGCAGTGTTCTTCACTTGATGTTGCTGTCTAAGAGCACCAAAGGTGGGGGCTGTGGGACATATTTATGCCAGGTAGGAGGTTGAAAGAAATCCCAAGATTCTTTCAGCACTGGATGTCATAGAAAAACATTGAAGTTATTGTTGCAGGGGAAGAAGTGAAGTTAGAAGGTGAAAAGCTAAGATGCAAACAGTGGATGCAGCTGGCAGAAGCATCCCAGTCACCAGCCAAAGCATCAGACTGCAATAGATACGGACTGGCATTTCAAGGGGAGCCAGTTAGTACGTCTCTAGCATTCTATAGCCCCAAAGTGTGTATTCAAGCAGGAACATAAAAAAAATTAATTATTTAGGGATTTTTCTTTGTAACTCTTTGTACCTGCATACATCTGAGAAACCAGAAAGTCAACGAGGACACTTTAACAATAATGTGAGACTGTGCAGAGACTCCCGTGTATTGCAAACAGTCTCTGTGAATGTGTGTGTGTTTCCCAGGCGCCTGGGAGGGCTGCATGGAGCCCTGCTGTATACTGTGTGGCCCTTTTGGACTTCACTTCCTTTGGTCAAATGGCCTTGCCAGAGCACTCTGGTATTAAGATAACTGCAATACAGAGCTGCTTGTTGTTAAGCATGTTATTGCTTCTAACTACAGTGTCCCCTAGGAATGGCCTTTCTGTCTTCTTGTTATGGCTTGTATTTTGCATGCATACCCTTGTAGAATATACATTATCCCAAATATTTTGGAAATTAATGTACTGTGTCAATATTTTAAAGAGCTCTGAACACTTTGAATGTCATAGTGAGAGGAGGCATAGTTTGAAAATTAAGGCATAGTAGGCAGGAGTTGGAAGAGGCTTGGGCTGTCTGCCTGTTTTGGTTACAGGTGTGCTATATGACCTTGGCCAGGCATGTAGGAATGCCTCAATTTCAGACTTTTTCTTGTGCTGGGAGTAGTTCTGATGACTGCAGAGGAAACTGCATAGTGCAAGATACTGTGCAAAACAGTAGAGTGTGATCTTTAATATTTTTGCCATATTTTTGTCTGCAAAACATTTATTTCCTATTTTCCAAAGGTGCTATAGATTAACTGAACATCTCATATTCGTAAGTGTAAGGGCTGTTTTTATGGCAAAGTGGGTTACTGTTGTGTGGAGAAGGTGACTTGCAGATCACAGCAGAAGTGTTTCAGGAGTAGAGTGTTTTGCATCAAATCTAAGCAACTCCAAATTTACTGTCTGCAAATTAAAATCTTACAGTGAAATCCATCTGCACGTGGATATTACCCTGGCCCTGTCTGTGGTGGGGCTAAAGGGCAAAACAGAACATGGTGATTCCTGGAGTTCTCTTTCTGCTTGCAGGATTTTGCATGGCAAATATTATTTTCATTAAATTTAGTATTAAAAGCCAAACAAAACCACAAGTGCAATAAATATAATTATATCCAAACTTGCATCTATTTTTATTGTAGTTATGTCTGGAAGAGTTTGGAGTTTTGATTCCAAAGCTCTCTGTACCAGTGACACCAGTCTCTGCATATGGATTTTTAAAGCAACTGTATGAGGCTGGAAGGATGGACAGAGGAAATACAAATCTCAAAACTGCAATAGGAACGTATAAGGCTTGAAGAAAAAAACAAGAAAAAAAATTGCTCTGTAACAACTGTATTTGCAGTTCACAGTCTATAACCACCTTGGTTACTCTTCTGGTTTAGGCTGGGATAGAGTTGTTTTTTTCCTTAATAGCTGGTATAGTCTGTGTTTTGGATTTAGTATGAGAATAACATTGATAACACACTCATGTCTTTAGTTGTTGCTAAGTAGTTGTAAGACTTAGCAGTTAAAACTTTTCAGCTTCCCATGCCGTGCCAGCGAGGAGGTGCACAAGAAGCTGGGACAGTCAGGACAGCTGATCCAAACTGGCCAAAGGGATATTCCATACCATATGGTGTCCTGCTTACTGTACAGACCGGGGGGAGTTGGCCAGGGGGGAATCATTGCTCGGGGACGGGCTGGGCATCAGTCAGCAGGCAGTGCATCACTTGTTTGTATATTTATTATTATTATTATTGCTTCCTTTGCTGTCCTATTGAACTGTCTTTATCTCAACTCATGAGTTTTTTTTTCCCTGATTCTCCCTCATCCCACCTGGGGGGGTGGGGGTGATTGAGTGAGCGACTGTGTGGTGCTTTGTTGTTGTCTGGGGTTAAACCATGACATTTACATTAGTAAAAATGTAACAGTGAGGGTGACAGAGCACTGGAATAGGCTGCCCAGAGACGTGGTGGAGTCTCCTTCACTGGAGATATTCAAGACCCGCCTGGACGCCTATCTCAGTGATATGTCCTAGGGAGCCTGCTTTGGCAGGGGGGTTGGACCCGATGATCTCTCGAGGTCCCTTCCAACCCCTACAATTCTATGATTCTATGATTCTATGAAACTGTTATTTGTAGCTTGAGTTCACCTATTAACATTTATTGAAGGATTATTTTCTTCCCTACAAGCCCATTGGAAGCATCACAGACAGGGACTGAACTGAAGCTCAGTCCTTTCTCCATCTGCTTTGGAGCCCAGCTCCTCAAGTTCTTCTTCCTATGGCTTCCTGCTCTGGGAATTAAGCTTCAAAGATTTCAGAGGCTTTGTTTCCCATATGGCTTCTTTTAACAGCAATTTAGAGTCCTACTTCCCTGGACTGAACTATTAGGAGCAAATTTATCCTGTTGCTTTAATGGAAATCATTTGAGTGTGATTGAGAGCACCTCTTGGTTTTACTGGGACTCCATGGACCATCCTTTAGTGAGAAATCAGGGCAGGTTTTGCATCAACAGACATTATGGTCTTTCCAGTAGTGAGAGGGGTACAAACCAATAAAGCTTATTTTGAACTTGAAGTCAAGATATACAAGTCTGAACCTCCACAACAAGTGGACATACTGAGAAAAAGTGGTAGGGATTTTTTAGGACAGGTATTTTAGGACAGGAAGGTATTTCAAAGTCAAAGGGGAATTTAAGCTGTCAGGGAGTAATTACAAAAATTGGAGGCGGGCCAGCATGCAAGGACTGATGTCCTAGACTTTTACAAATGGCTCTGTGAAATCTTAATGATGATAAAATGTCAAGGCCTCAGGCTTTACTCCTTGGGCAGAATGTCATCTCTTGTGTGTATTCCCTCAGGTCTTGTTGGGCTCTTTCCTCTCCTAATAAAAGGAACCTTTTCTATGAATCACTAGCATAAATACATGTAACACCTCTGGTTTTGTGGAAGGTCTCCCATTCAGATTTTTTCACTACTATAGGATTTGCAATCAGAAATTTAAAAAAATTATACAATAAACACATGAATTTAAAGTCTTGCAAAATTAAAGAAATACAGGAGTTGCCTTCATTATAAAGTAGCTTTAAAACGGTTTTGCAGAAATCTTAATGCTTGTGGTGTTCTCTAGGTGAACGTGGGTCTGTAAACTGTCATCCTGCTATGTTTGTTGATCAGCTGAGAAAAGAAGCCAAATCTGAATTTCCTGTTGTATCTTCTACCGATAGACTTGGTGTGCAGTCTTACTATAAAAAATGTCAACATCCATCAGCCTGTATGGTCCTAGGGGGGAAAACTTGCTCTCTGAAGAATGCTAGAAGCAATCTTCAAAGAATTTTGTAGTGTATAGATTTTTTTTTACTTAGGTCAGGGATTTGGAGATGTAAAATTAACTACAGAACACCTCAAACATTTGCAGTAACTTTTGTCAAGGTTAAGCTGCCAGCTACAGTTTTGTCCAGAGCTTTAAAAGAAAATATTACAGATCTTATTTACTTTCCGTAACTTCTTTTTTTTTTTTTTTTCTTCTCTCCCAAGAAACATGGCAAGTGTGGTAACTACATCATGTGTTGACCTTACAGAGTACATATAAATTGAAATAAAAGTAGTAGAGGTTAGGATGTGGTTGATGCCATTTGAACTGCTCAGTACATATTGACAAAGATTCAGGACAATTTTATAGGCAAATTCTGACCTATCATCTCCTCGCAGAATACTGTCATGAAATTAATGGAAAAAGCATAATGTATTAGATGAATTGTGACCCTACTTATGTTTTTAAAGTGAAAGTTTGCTTTCTTGTATTGCAAGTTTAAACCTACTGATAATAAGCTTTCTGCTCTCAGTTACGTATTGCAGACCCTTTGTAAATACTGCAGAGCCCTTGCCAGGGTTCCACAGACCACAAGATGAAAACCTCAGGTTTGCACAAACCTCTGTTGGATGGATGTCATCCTTGGTTGGATGGATATGAATGTTTATGAGCTGTTTATATGAGTGTGTGCAGCATTAATGGATTTATAAAAGAATGAAGCAATCAGTAAATAAATCCTCCCTCAACTTTTTCTAGCTAAACCTGTAAGCTTCCTCATCCTCACATCAGTTCTTTCTACCCAGCATCATCTACAGTGTGTATTTCTGGCTTCTGCTTTCATAGACTGTTCAAAACATGTTAAGTGGTTCAAAATTTATGCCTCCTTCATTCTTCAAATGTTGAATAAGCTTTCCACTAAAAAAGATGACTGTGTCCAGTATAGTTTTATAGTATGGATGTGTTTTAATGGTTACGTTTGCAAGTGTTACCCTTTATAGCTCTGTGTATAAGTATTTGCAAATAACTTTCCTGCTGTTTTTAAGCTCCTATTCAAGAGTATTGCACTGTTACTTTTTATTGTGCTGAAGTCAGAAAACAGATCAGGCAGTGCTTGCAGTAGAAAACACTGGTTTATTTCAAGATTTTATATGTATTGAATTTTTTTTAGTAGTACACTTCTGATTGCAAGTTATGGCTACCACATCGTTTTCTCACTCAAGATCCTCTTGCAAGAGCTGGATTGATAGTGATTTTCGCTAATTTCTCTATGCAATTCAGGTTTCATGCACTTGTCCGTTTAACTGTAAAATATTTTTTTCTTAGAAAACACAGTAGGGGACATTTTAAACAAATCAGCATACACGAATAGTCATTAATGAATAGAAACTTTAAAATATTACAGAAGAGTCTTGAATTTCTTTCTGGTCATAAAAACCAGGGTCAGAAAGATAGGATCTAGAGTGTAGCAGGGTGGAAAAAGAGGATGGAGGAACCTTATGAGGCTGCGTACAGTAGGTATATATAAAAGCTATAATTTGGAAGCTGCATGTGGAACAGTAGTTCTTGATTAGAAAAAAGATGATGTATAATTTAACTAGAAAGATTTACTGAGATTTTTTGCATAGTAAAAAAAAAAGGAATATAAATGAGAGAGAGTACGTCCAGAAAACTACTGACAAAATTGTCATTTGGCTGTCCTGAGAGGGAACATTGGCGAGAATGAGAGACAGAAAGGTCAGAGAAAGAATAATTGGAAATGGCTATTTATAGCCACTACTGCACACCTCCGAGGTGTTTCAGCATATGAAAATGCAGACTAAACCAGGAGAAGTTAATGCAGGTAAGAAAGGTCAGGGAGATAGTCATTGCTGAATAGCATAAACTGTATCTTCGTGGAATTGTTGGCATGGGAAAACCGTTTCTGTATGTGGAGCAAATAGCTGTAGGAAACAGCATTCAGTTAAAGACATTATTATACTTTTAATAACATTAGTTTTGTCTCCTGCATGAAAACGTTTTTTATATGTAGGAGGAAAGTGTTTTAGTTCCATAACCGGTTTGCAGAGCAGAACCACTGAAAACTCTATGCTGCCAATGGAGTTTGTTAATGAAAATATGGAGGTGAAAATGACTCTGAAGAAATCTCAGTTTTGTGCTCAGGGTTAAGAGCATGAAACCAGCAATGACTATAAATAAAAGATCTTCATTGAAGGCATTACTAGAAGTTATACATTAAGGAGCAAAGCAAATCCAAGTTCCAGTTGTTCTCAGAAGAAAAAAAAATTGATTTACAAATATCAATAAAGATTGGGCTAAGATGCTCAGACCTGGGGAGATCTAATGCAGCCCCTCTGCGGGAAAGGCTTCTGCCCTTGGCTGGCTCTGGGCCCCTTGGCAGAGCAAATACCTTGTCCAAGTGGGTGAGCTAGAAGAGGTTCTGAACTTTGAGAGGTTGTCTGGGCATGCTTGAATCAGGTCATCTTTCTTTGTTATTGTTATTCCACATTGTTTTGACCATTGCTTGGAGTCACTGAACTTTAAAACAGCATTGCTGTGCTGCGTTCTTCTGACTAATGAGCTTGTCTGTCTGTCAGAGGTATCAAACTTATTGCTATTCATTGCAACAAAAAGCTTATTTAAACTCTCCCCTTCCTGCCTGCCCCTGTGATAGTACTAACTAGCAGTCTTAAAAGCAGATTTGGAGTCCTCACACTGTTAGATCTGTGAGTACCATCAAACGTTCATTGTCGGGTATTCTTTGAAAGGAATAGTACTGTATCCACTATTGTGGACTTTTGATATCCTAATTACCCACAAGCAATTTGGGTCAAAGACCTGGTGTTTGAGTTTTCCCTTTTCAATTGATCTCTTAAGAGAGAGTTTAAGAGCTGAACTGGAAAATCTCACTAAAATTTAGAAATAACAGTTGCAGCCATTTAATCTTTTCATGGCCATTAGTTAGGATTTCTGTTTGCATCCGCACCGTCTGACTGTGATCACATTACTGGCAGAGATGTGAAAATGAAGCAGAGAAGAGACAAATATTTGTTCTTTAGTTATCTGTTTTGTGGGTGTGAGGTTTGAAGAGTCAATAAACCAAACTCTCAAACTGAAACACCAGTTTGTATCATTGGTGATACGGCACATAAGGAGATTTTTTTAATGATACATAGAATCTGCAAAATAATCTTTAAATGCTCCCCCATCCCCACAAATTTGCTAAAGGTAAGCATATGAAGTAATCGCAGGGGGCCTCTCTGCCCAGCCCCCAGCAGCCTGTGATAGTTATAATTGCAGCAGATTGTACTTACTTGACTGTTCGTGTCTTTTTCATGGTGTTTTTTTCAGGTGCATTGTTTTTTTTCCCTCTTTAACTTATGGGAAAAGAATAGATTAGTTTATATTTTCATGATCAGTCTTTGAACAAAAAAAATTAATTTTGCTAATGTATTTTGTTATACTTTAAAGTTTTTCAGAATCATAACCTTATATATATATATATGTTGTTTTTACTATGTGAATTAGTTCAAGTAATCCAAGAATTTTCAGTCTGTGTAGCACCATGTGCATAAAATCTATTTTATAAACTTAGCAAATCTTTTAATTCAAATGATCTTCCTTGAATTTTCTTTCATTCTCTTTCATTGGCTGGAGGATGTTAAACATTTTCTAAGTGAAAGAACAAACTTGTGAGCTGTCATCTGTTGGTATCCCATGATTTTATTTTTAGTATATCCCAAATAACCCCACTGTAACTTTATTAAATTCCCTCCTTAATAATGTTTGATTTATTAAAAAAGACAAGGTTGAAGTGATAAAACCTTGGAGCAAATTCAGATTAGTTTAACTAGTTGGCTTCAATGGAGTTAGATTAGCAGCTAATATAAGGCACTTTTTTTCATCTATGCCACTGGCATTAGCTTCCAGTTCTGGAGACAGTAAGCAAACTAGAAGTGAAACACATAATTGAAAGTATTTGTCTGGTTTACCTGCAGTTTCCAGATTACAATTAGTTGTCTTTTAAGCTTCCTAGTTCAGGAATCTTGTGCCAATAACCAGTGAACCAGAATTTTCTGCTGCATGAAATGTTACCAATTCATTGATTCATCAAAACCAATTCAATATAATTTCTGTTTATTTTGCTGTGATTGGCAAATATGGACATGGATTTTTACATGTATCTTGATATCTGACTGCAGTAATAGTTCCTATCTGGGAATCATGAATAAAAATAATGAGAACCGTAATCCACATGAGAGAAATTCATGATCATATCCATATATCTTTTGGATAATTTTCTTCTATAATAAAACTCAAAGTCTAAGTAGTGTGACATAATAGTGTATGGTAAGGGCAGGCTGGGAAATGTGCTACTTTATACAAAAGGTTTCTTGTCAAAGTTGCAGTACTACTAAAATAGATGCTATTTATGTTTCTTATTTAGATTTTAAGCCTTTATTGTCAGGTTGTATACAAAAAAAAGGTTTGCCTTTCCAAATAGATTTTGCCTTTTGTACTTTGCAAGGTTTTCCTTGAACTAGCTTTTCTTTCTGTATTGGAAATGATAGAAAAAAAATGTTTCCATGGAACAAGTGGTTTTAAGAAACATATACTGTACTAAAATTATACTTAATTCAAGCTCCATCTGATGAACCAGTGAAAGTCTAGGACATTAAGTTATGATGGAATATTTAGGAGGAAACCTGTTGTCTGTGTGGGAACCTTGAACACTGTCAGAGAATGCTGAATTACAGAAAGGCAACTGAAAGGCATAAGAGGCTGGAGGACACACAGAATGCTGCAATATTTTCCTATTTATATTTTCAATTTATAAGGGCTGAGATGTAAAAATCTAAGTGTCTTCTGGTGTATTTGTTTAAATGAGGACTGTCTCAAAGCTAAGTGGCAGAAACATCCCAAGGGAAAGATCAGATATTGAACTATGTGATCTTTCTAAAAGTATCTTGTACAGGCTCATAAGAGCTAATGAGTATGCATGAAAGCGTGACTGCAAACAACTGAGAAATTTGTCGTCTCCATTTATTAGAGCTGTGATAACTTTGAATATCTAGTTCACACTCAGAAAATTTTGAAATATGGCCTGTATAGAAGATGTCTTCTAAATAACAAAGCTTTCTTTTGCAGAACTACATGGTATCATTGTTCATCCACTTACAATGGAAAATATTTTTGGTGTCATGTTAGCCATGTCCAACACAGATCCAATTCATTGTTCTGTTTGTTTTCTGCTATGTGAAAATTTCTGTCCTTATGTTATACTTTGTGCCTCCAAATTTCTTTTTCTGGCTGATGACTTCTGCCCTTTATAAATGAATTTGTTTGTTAGAACAGCACCAGATGCTTTCCAGAGGTTCTGTTATTTTTTCCGTTGTAGATTTATACTGCTACATCATCTTCAGTAGTGAAGAGGAAAGAAAAAAGTTCATGATCTTCCTTCTGTAGATCAAATTTTAATCTTCCCTGTTGTCGTGGTTTAACCCCGAACAGACCGGACCACACAGGCACTCTCTCAACCCTCCCCGGTGGGGTGAGGAGGAGAATCAGAGAGACCGAGCTTGTGGGTTGAGATAAAAACACTTTATCAGGACAACAAAGGAAAAGACAAAAATATGTTAATTCTAATAATACTGTATAAGGATAATAGAATATATAAAATGAACGATGCACAATTTCTCACCACCCAGCGACTGACACAGCCTGTCCCGAGCAGCAGGCAGGGAGCAGGGATATTCCCCTGCAGCCATCCCAGAACAGCAAGCTCCAGAGAGAGCGCGAGGGAACAAACAGACGAACAAACAGGCCCGAATGAAATAAAACAAAAATAAGATACCAAGAAGGGAACATGAACAGAAAGTGAACCAAACAAGGAACCTGAGCCCAGGGGGCAATGGCTGACCCTCCCTTACCCCGGCCATGCCGTCTATGGCATGGAACATTCGCTTTGGCCAGTTTAGATCAACTATTCTGGCTGTGCCCTCCCAAGGGTTTGCACCAGCAAAGCTTGGGAAACTGCAAGATGTCCTTGATCATTCAGCAGCAACGAACAACAGCTCCATCCTGTCACTGTTCTTCACCTACTAAATCCGAAACGCAGGAGCTGCTGAAGCCAAAACTAGCTCCGTCCTCGCTGAAACCAGGATACCTGTGCATTTCAACTTTGTGATCTTTTGTTACTTTAGTGCTTCCAATGTGCGACTCGCTATCAGGTTTGGTCACTCAGTTGGCCATCTGAGAGTTTATTATGGTTATTCTGTATTACCCAGTCTTCTGCTTTCTCTTTCAGGATTGGTTAATGCACCAGTAATGATCTGCATTCTTGATGACCTGCTGACCTAAATTATACCATATAGATAATTCTGATCAATATGATTCTGTCGTGAAACTCTTGGTGCACCAAATAACATTTTAAAATCTTTTCTCACTCTCTACTTTTGACTAAAACTCTCATCTCTGCCATTTAACATTTAATACCCAAAGTGAGTTAATAACTAAGGTCCTTTAAAGCAGAGTATATGCTGAGATTGAGTGACACTGGTTATGAAAATCAAATATTAAACAGGTTCTGAAAATCACTGAAACAAAGTCAGGAATGGCCATGATTCATTCTTCTTCAGTGACAGTATTTTGGATCTTGTTCTTCTAAAACATTGGAGATCTATTGAATTATCAAAATCTAGATAACAAATAGAAACCTGTCAAATAAGTGAAAAGTATTTTCACTCTCATTCACTGAAACACGATAACTGATGCCGTTAAAAGGAGAAATCGATGTTCCTACCATTAGTTGGTCATTAAGCCATGTATTTCGTTCTCCTGTTCTAGCCTCTACAAATGATAAACTCAATGGCAGGAAAAAGTCTCTTCCCTGTAGGGGCTAAATTTAAATAAACAAAACAATTTGTCATTGAAGATGTTTTGATCATGGCAATGCTTGAATATTTAAGGCATAGAAAGGCTAAGACAAAGCTAAAGCTTTTCTCTATTGAAAAATGCTATGTTAAAGGCACGGCAATTTGAGGAATGATTGTTGCTGTTAGTATTTTCACTTGAGAATGGACCTTCACCAGGTGAGAAATTTAAAGATGAAGAGGAGAACAAACCTAATAGCTACATTAAACAAAACGGTATCTTCAAGATGGTGCTATAATATAGAGTGTGCTGGGATATTGTTCTTTTTGCCACAAAATTTTAAAGCCTTTTTTTTTTACTGTGCAATCTGTTTCTCTATTGCCATGTTCTTGACAGCATCACAGTAGAAAAGTATGTTCCCTCATTTAGCAAAATAGCACAATTCATGAGTAATTCTCTTTAGGTTAGAATTCTGTCACTTATAAATGTGGAAAACATAAAATATTTTATTTCTTTATATATGGAAACAATCGAATATGCAATAGCTTATGAGTCCCGTAACTCCGCTAAGGGCAAAGATTTCAAGAAAGGGTCACCATGTATTTGAGGTAAGATAAAATTTTTAACAATTTACAGTAGTAATTTGAAAACTTTTTTTTTTTCTTCTCTTTAAAGAAAACTGCCTAGGCAGAAATGATCCCTGCCCTATTCCTGCTTTTTCTGTTACTGTATGTTTATGTAGTGTTAAAATCATGTGAATCATTTGCAGGTAAGGCCTCCTGGTTGTGCATGGCACCCAGTGGTCCCCACACATGTAAACTTCCTGAGCTAAAAACACCTTCCCTTTGGGGCACTCCTGTGCTCAAAGAGAAAAGCACTACTTGTCGTTCTTTTGTGAGAATACCACGTCTGGTCCATCCAGCCCAGGGTTTGCTCTTTGTCAGTGGTAGCAGGAGATACTGTTTAGGGAGACATAGATAAACTTAATATGGAGAGGGAGAACTAAACCCAACAAGACTGATAGAATATAGATATTATGAAATGCAATTCTTGTCAAAACAGATTTAGGAAAACCAGACAATAATTGAGATAAATGACTGTGCTCCATTGCACCTCTTCCTCCCCTCCTTCCTCTCACAGTGCTACAGGGACATAGGAATGTGCTTTTACTTTTTTTACTGTTGGCTCTTTGTCAAGGTTACCATTACTTGACTGTCTGATACTGTGTTGTAAAGCTCTAGCCAAATTCCTTCGATGTTGTGTCTGGAATACAAGGCATAACTTCTAGGGCTTCTGTTAGAAAGATGCACTAACTGACTGGAAGCAGTTGCATGCATTTCAATAAATGAAATCATTTGAGTGTTTCATGTGATTGCAATGAGAAATAAATGAGTAACCGGAGATTCTCTATAGCAAGTGGGAATGTTGGGAAACTTTGTATTGAAGAATATATTTATTTTTCTTGCATAAGTTTTAAGTGGGTTTATTTTTTCTAAAGGATCTCTTTCAGTGTCAGTTCATTACATTGTAAGTCTTGGCTTAGAAATGTCTGAGCAAAACCAGGAGATTGTAACTGCTGGCATCTTGAGGAGTAATCCTTTAATGAGTCTCCAGGCTGGTTACAGTGGTCTGTTCGTGCTGCAGAGGGGTGAAGGCAGATGGGACTGAGTTTCCCATGATGCTGATTTCCTGGAGTAGGATGCCCTTGATAGAGATGAAGTCAGTGTTACAGGCAGCTCTTTTCTTTCTTTGGAGTGAGAGGTGGCTCTGAGATGGCTCTGTAAACATGTACCTATTCAGAATTTCTGAGCCCTGGTTTGAATAGCTAAGAAACCCAAAAGTGTCTGATAGCAACACAACTGTATTTCAGAAGAGGAACTTTTTAGAATCTTAGCATCTTCTTCAAGGAAAAGGTTGTGAAGATTTATCTACCAAAATGACCTGATTTAGAGGAAATTCAATTGACTTCTGAACAATGCCATATTTGGGCTTTCACTCAGCAATGCTCATGTAACTCCCATAAGTGCCAGTTACTGGAGTGTGTTTTAAGAACTGGAGCCTTGGAAATTGAAGTCATCACTTAAAAGCAAAAATAGATGCATCATAGTATTCTAAAATAACTTGGAAAACCAGCAGGTTAATTTTGATATGTAATACTGGCAGGGCACAGGGGCAAACTATCTGTTACTATTTCTCAGCATCCTAAAGAAGTTGAGCCAGTACTGAAATGAAATGCATAGTTGTAGCTGGGAAATGGTTGTTGCAGCTGGGCTGCTTTGAATGTGGGGCCCTACTTATTGCTTCCCTTCCCTTTTAGCTGCAGCGTGGATCTGTGGTTTCTCCAGCTTGTGGATCCCATATGCCTGATGTGCCGGTTAGCTGCTTGCAGACCTGCCACACAAGCCTGGAAAAGCTGGGGTGCGCATCTGCGGGAAAAGGTAGAAGTGAGTTACCTGTGTGAGCTTCACACTGCCTCTGCCGTGAAAACAGATGTCCTTTCTAAAGGGTGTGTGAGTTCCCTGCGAAGTGACTGAGCTCAGGGACAGAGAACCACTTTCTTCAACACAGCCGAACAGAGGGCTCTCTAGACTTCCCTTGAACAAAGGTGAAGTCCGGTGGCTGTTAGTTAGTCATGCTCTAACTCCTGCCTTACAGCCCAGCTTGGATCCTTCCCTTGGGCACTGGGGCTGGGAACAGGGGGCTGTGCACCAGCACTTGGCCTCTCTGGAGGCTGAGCTCTGTGTTTGCCACTGCTGCACTGCACCTTCTCCCCAGCATGCTATCCAGAGAGGTGTTTGCCCTTCAGGCCTAGAGATGATACCTGGTTTCAATCCATCCTATTGCTAAATCACTTTGGCAGCAAACTTTATTTACATTTCATAATTACCTTAAAGTCTTATTACAGCAGACACCTGGTACTTGCCGTCACATTTAAGGTTGCAAAATAGTTTCCATAGCAACAGCTGTCTCTGCACACTATAATTTTGTAGAGTGTTTCCCTATTGGCTAAAAAAAAGTCCACAATTGCTTTCTGTCCAAGGTTTAATTTTCCCATCAATCAATTCTGAATTAATTTGAGGTGAAAGAATATATTATTTCTTATTGGAAAAAAAAAATGCTCCCAATTTTCTTCTGGGAAAATCTATTGCAAAAATAGACGTGCTGAGGACTCCTAGTATTGCTTGGGCTGAGAAAAATGTTTGGTTTTAGTTTTAATTAAAGTAAAATAATACCAGGAGTGTATGAGGCAGTGATTGGTTTCTGACCATTAAGTTGTACTGTTGTGTGTCTGTCCGTTTTCTTGACTTGTTTTAAATACTTAAGCATTTTTAAAAAGCAATAGCTATCTATCTTAAAGATTAGTGTTTTTTTGGCATATATTGTACTTTGAATCTCAGCTGTCCAAATAGTAAAAATGACCAAGTGTTTTCAGACTACATACCTTTCATATTAATGTATGTATAACATTGTTAGGATTAGTCAAAGCTAAAGCTATGCTGGGAGATTTGGAGCCTCTAGCTTTGAATTTATCCACTCCAACATGGATCCGACCCAGGATTTGCTGCTTTAAATATTTTAAACTTAAAATTAGCAAACTGATTTTCTACGGACTTAGACTTGTACTGCATCCTGGAGAAATCTACAAAGCAAATCTAATTGGAAGAAAAATACCATTTTAGTTCTGAAGTTACTTGCATTTAACAAAATGAATTGTAAACTGATGTAATCTTAGTAATGTTGTTTCACATCTCATTCTATCCATATTCAACCATGGCATCTTAATTTTATCATTCTTGAATTTCTTCAGTTTGTCAAGCTTTATGAAAACTCTTTTATTTTCTTTTTGGAATATTCTGCATGGTCTATTTTGTTCAGTTTGGTATTTTTACTTTTTATTCTTTGCATATATATGTTACAACAATCTTCAATAATCTGAGGATATCAGTTTTACTGATGGCATGAAATAGCTTCCAATTCAGACTAAATATGTGTGTATCAGTTTTTATCCTACAACTCTTTTTGTGTGAGCAAATGAATTAATGGAAATTACTTATACCTAAGTAGAAAATTAAACACATTGAATTATATACTGAAAGCGTGTTATAAAAAAGCAATGCAAAAAGTCTGAATACCAAAGCTGTTAATGTCAATGTAATGTGACCATATTTTTTTCATTTAGCATTAAAATTGATAACATTGAAATTTCAATGTATTCAAAGTAATGGGCTGTAGAACTTGGGCCATAAGTCTGAGATGGATTCAGTGTATTTGAAAGCTGTTAATATAATGATAGAGATTTTTGGAAGGAAATATCTTTTCCAATGTATCTGTGGTCTGGGAACAAATTTTGCTCCTAAAAGTACCAAAAACCTTACTGACTTTCAAATAAACAAGTGGTTCAAATCTTATTTGAATAAATATCTCATCAACTTGCCATTATCATGTTGTAATAGGGTTAATGAATGATAGGTTTTGGACAGTTACATTACACAGGAAATACTTTCTTTCCCATTTGCGTTGAAGAATATATTTTCTTAAGTATCAGAGACACATATTTCTATTAAAATTCAATTCTTTCCACAATTTTGAACTATACCACTTTAAATTGGTAGTTCTGCAGCAGATTAGCAGAAATGGGTACATTAACACTCACTTTTTCGCCGTTCTTTGCATCCTCATCCATCAAGTTCAGACCTTCTGTATTTTTATCATATTTTTATTGAAATTTTAATGTATAATGCGAGAATGCAAAAAGACTCCAAGAAAATGTGAGGGGAGAAAAATCACAGGCAGCTAAAATAACATTTAGAGTAACTGAAAAGAGTACATGGATCTTTTGCTGCTTAATTTGAGATGCTCGCTTTTAGAAGTTCATAATATTCCTAAACATTGCTGAATGTGTCTATTTCTTGAGCCTGGTGGGATATTATTTTTCCATTATTGATGGTTTCCTGGACTGTTCTATAACAGTAACATAGTTTTTGCAGTCTGACACTGCAAATTATGGGGCAATATGAAACTATCTTTGCTCTTGATGTTTGAATAACACAAGTAGGTCAATAAAATAGGAGTTGAGGTTTACAAAGACAGGTCTAGCTAGAAAGGCAAAGTGATCTGTGTTTCATATTCAACAGGAGACAGATTGTTCCTATGAATATGGACATCCAGGGCCACCTTTGTTAATGAGAGAGGACATCAAATTAAATAGGAAAACAACACATTTTTCCTGCAGAAGTAGTAATTTCCCTGGGTGTGTAGGCAGCTTCTGCAATTTCCTTTAGTCTTTTATCATTACAACATTTTTGTCTAGTGTATTTCTAAACACTTTTTATAAGATGATTTCTTTTGGAATGACAGTCTATTAATGTTTGGGGCTTGACATTAGCGTTTGATGTAGTGGTACCATCTTCTGACAAAGGCTTTTGAGGAATGAGAATCACTCTGTAGTATTTTTTTTTTTAAATAGCATTTCCCATATAGTCAGAAAAACTACATTCCTGTGATTTCAAAGCCAGTCAACATGCTGGCCTGAGCATGGATCCTCTGGATCGTTATTTGCTCTCTACATATAGCTCAATTCCAGTATTTTGGACAAACTCTCAGCTCTTGATCCATCCCTTGTGTGGTGCTAAACAGCAGAATAACTGCTGGAAATAAGCAGGAGTCTCTCCTCTTTGGGAAGAATCTGTGGCAGTGGCATAGCTAGTATAGCCAGCTCAATATCACCTTTTACATTCTTGAAATATTGGGTTTTGCTTTGGTTTTGCGTGCCTGCCATGATATGGGATGAGGATATGTTGTGAAGTATATTCATCATATGTTTTGTTGGCAATAGCCATTCAAAGAGTGATGTGAAGCTAGTGCATATTTGAAACAGCCTTGGAATTGCTCCTCTTAGAGCAGGAACAAGTCAAACTGTGTTTCTCCAGGAATGACAGGAAAGAAAACAGCTGTTATTCCCAACTCCCTTAGATCTTCTGATGAGCATTTGAGGACCTTGCCTCAAACTGCTGAAGTTGGAGGTTGGATTACAGTAGATTACATTCTGTTGTATTTGTTGTTAAGTGTGATTTATATCCACAGAAGAACACCCCCCCTTCCAAAAAAAACCCCAACCAGCACCAAAACCAACAAAACCCCCTCCCCCCACCCCCCCAAAAAAAAGCCAGGAAAAAGGTTTTCAGTCAGGGGACTGTCGTTTTTGCTTCACTAGTAAAGCAGTAAATTGACATACAAAGCATTTTTGCAATGGAAATCACTATAGCAATTGAAAAAGTATTATTTTCATTTCACACTGTCCTATAGGAAGCTTTGGGTAATTTCTTATATCTCTGCTAAAAACACTGTAGAATTTTTAGCAGTGACTGGAAATACATCTTTGAATAGAGGCTGTGTGAAAAAAGGAGGCAGGACACTGGTGGTCTGGCCTTACCTATACACTGGGAGATTTCTTAAGCAAGTTTTAAAAATAAGAAAGATTTTTTCAATCCTCTACATACAAGCTTTTCATTTTAAGTCAAGTACCTTGGAGAAGCCCACGCAGGCTGCACTGTCTTTATCATGCTGCAATGCACCTTTCTAAAAAGAGAACAGATTGTTTTCACAGTACTAACTTGCTAGGAAAACATCGGCTCTTGTATTTTGAGGGTTAACTGTCATTGATAGCTGAATCTGTGTTGCCAGTTACAAGTTAACCATTCCAGGCTTTGCATAAGGCTGACCAGTTTCCAGTTCCCCAGCCACCATTTTTAGTGCTTGCAACACTGCAATAACATTGGGAACATTTTGTACTTGAGGATTTCCTTCATTAGGTTTGTTAAAAAAAATTCAGTAGTTCAGAGAGCTTCTTAGCTAATTATCTGGGCCTGATGATTTGAAACTTAAATTTTTCCACATGCTGCCTCATACCTTCTTTACTTGCAGGTCATGCGATTCCATTTTGTTCACTCAGGTAGGATGAGTATAACTTTTAGTGTTCTGTGTTAAACATAGCACAAAGAATTAAGAAGCATGTCTTCCTTTTATGAAATGATATTTGGTTGTACTACCAAGCACTGAATATGTGCCTTGCTTTCAGGTTTTGCTTTTCAGAATTTAAGAGCATGTTCTTGACATCTGTGACCCCACTGGGTGTTTGATTGATTCCTTCAGTGTCATAAACCATTTGCATTGTAAGTCTTGTAACATGGGTATTAACTTTTTCCTTTGAACCTTTCTTCTTATGCTAGTATGTTTCACTGATGATTAAACTGCAATTCTGTTTTGTTTTCCTTGTTTTAAATCTGCTGCATTTTTCAGGTTTGTGAAAGTGTGGGTTGCTAGCATCTAGTAGGATTTTTGCCAGTGTTCTCAATTTGAAATATAGTATTCATAGGAGGGATGGTTTTGCTATTACACATGCATAGGAGGTGAAAGAAGAAAAAGGTGGATAGTTTATAATTCTTGTTCTCTTTTTTTTATACCTTCTTTCTTTAGAAAAAAAGCTTAAAGTACATTGGATATAGCATTAAATAAAAATAATACAAAGAGGTACAAACACCAAAAGAAAAAACTTCTATAGAAAAAAAAATCTCTGAAAAATTGGATGATTATACAAGAGAGGTTTTATCAGGAGGAAAAAAGTAAAGTCAAAGGTGTGGTTTTTTTTTTTGTTTTTTTTTTTTTTTAAGTTTCGACTTCCTAGCTAAGCACAGAAGTCATTCAAATGAGGGAAAGGTGAAGCAATGGAGTCCTTTGAAAGTGAAACTGTATGTCTTATCTTAGAATCAGGAGGGAATTCAATGAACTATTTAATACAGACTCTCAAGTTTATTAAACAGAATTTCTCAGTTTCTGAACTTGCACTGGAAACAGTTCTAACTGATGCTAAAGCTGTTTGCTCTGTTCATGACATTGTGGTTCAGCTTAGTGACAGTAAAGGCAATGTCATCTGATGAAGAGCTGACCAGAGTGGATTTATTACATGGATTGTTGTCTTGTGTTTCGAGATCTGTGGACAGCAGGACTTGCTAATTATATATCTCGACTTAGATTGGAAAGAAATATTGGCAATACTTATTCCAGAAATACCAGCTGAAGTTTTACAAAAAGCAGTTTTAGTTTGATATTACGTGCTATCAACAAGCTTTCATTGCATAGGTGTGGCCCAGATGGCAACACAAGGAACTTCTCAATATGAAGCAGGAACACAAGTAATGTATTAGTCAGACTGAAAGCTCAGTTTGCTGTTCCCAACATTAACCCACTGTGGTTACTTAGGCTTCTGGAAAACAATTTGATCTTCCTGAGCTGACAGTTGTATATGGACTAGTGTGTGTAACAATAATTAATGAACCCGTTTCCTATAAATGTCTGTAATTATACTTTTTTGGTCTTATGTCTCTGGAGTGTACCTGGCCATGTTTAAGCTGGCCTACAGTTTAACTGTGTACTATGTAAAGAAAGGTACTTGCCTTATGGTAAATCGTTACCTGTTTGGTTTTACTGTTTGTAGCTTCCTCAGCACCAGAATGGCTTTCCTTATGTTCTACTCCAACCTCCCTCCTGTCATCTCTTTCTAGAATTGAAATTGTGTTCTGTGGACTTTAACACTGGTCATGCTCATCTCTGCTGTTCTGACAGGAAGAGAGATTTAAATCCTCAGGGTAAGCTCCTCAAAAAAATCGTATTTGTATTTTTTTTTCATCTTTTGGAAGAAATTTTTCTGTTTCTATGATTTTTCCCCTCCTTTTTGTAATTTGTTTCTTTTTCTGTGCATTACTTCTGATGCAATTTCTCATATTCTTCCTTTTCAAAGAATTGAACTGTTATAGAAACCCTCCAGATGTTCACTGCAGTGAAGAGCAACACACATAATTCATTTAGTTTCTCTGCTAACTGAGAGTCCAACTAGCTTGCTGGTTTTGCTTCTGATCAGCCACTGCCCTATCCTTGTAAGAAGGGATGAGACTGCGTCTCGCTATACACAGAGCTGCAACTCACTGCTGCAAGGTCACAGGGATCTTGAAGCTGACCGAAGTCTCTTGCCACTGAGAAGACAGGACTGGGCAGTTAACATGAAATGATGCAGCTACATTTTGAGGGGCTTTGTATACTTGAATATACAGTGTTGCAGCGGTGCTCCAATCTAGGAGCAGAAATAGTATCATGTGTCTTTTGAAACTCAAGGAGGTGAACACTTGTTCTCATAAAGGTGTTCAGAGGAAAAAGGAACCACCCCATTGGGTATTCTGTGGCTTATGTGATTAAGGACTCTGAAACTTACTGCAAAAAGGAGTGTAGCCTTGTGGCTCCCCCCCGCCCTTTTTTTGGCCGAGCCTGGACTAGAAGCCAGCTGGCTTTTTTAGACTAATGTTGTTCCTAAGCTAAGGTGAGGCACTGTTGATTATCCCAATGTCCTGCTAATGCAACTGCATTAGCTGCATTACATTCTGAGTGGACTAAAGCTTCCTCCCATCCACTTGACTGGGAGCATAAGCAAAGAAGCATCTACATGGTTCAGGGTAGACACAGTATGAACCATAAATACAAAAGGTCTGACTGTTTCTGAAAATGTAGGCTTCTCAAGTCACTTATGCCTTGCATATTAGAGCTACATCTAAATAGTTTAAAAAGTCTCAGTCTAAATTAATACAATGCAAATGAAATATCTAATTGTAAAATACTTGGTTGCAGCCATCTTCTGGTCATGAATTATACTCTAGGAGAAACTATGAATAGTCCTGGGAATAGAAAAATGCAAATGTTTGTGACTAAATTACCTTCTAACTTCACTCTTAAATTGTGTATAGCTAGATATTTCTTCTGGTGGTTTTTCTGTTTGTTTGTTGGGTTTTTTTGCTGACTTTGGAAACAAATCATATGCAAACCATCTCCAATTACTAAGTAATATAAAGGTTTACAGTGTGACAGAAACACTGCTCATTCTGCTATTGCGAATAGCAGTTTCTGTGTTTCATTGCTGAGAGTTACCATTTCAAAATATGTTTACAAAGACTCAAAGGAAAATCATCCCATTTCCTAGAAACTTTCCAAATGTATTATTCTTCAATAACTTAGTGCAATTCAGTAATACAGTGGTATGTTTGCAAGGGTTTCAGGAAAAGGTAGGTGTGTTTTTAGAACACTAGTATGGGATAGCTGAAATAAGGAGAGCTTGGACTGTTTGTTTGGAGTACATATTATCCCTGAGAAATAAAAGCATAAGGAATGCCATCTGGGCCATGAAAATCTGCCATTGAAATGAAGATGGTATTAAAGAAAACATTTAGCAGTGTAATGAATATCATTGCTGTCACTTTAAATAAGATGGCAAAACCCAGGATTTGTTAGAGCAAGAAAATTCTCCATTGTGAGAGGAACAAAATTCTTCTATGTCATTTACGGCCCCTGGTCACCAATTTAGACAAAGTCCTCAGCTGATGCAAGACTGTTAGCAATGCAAAGCTGGTGCTGAATTCCCATTCCAGCTTCCCTTGTGATGGAAATGTGTGTCTGCAGCTGCAAATGTAAAACCTCCTACAGATTTTCAATGTTCTGTTCCTTAGATAGCTGGTGTTTCTCTTGGCACTTAAAGAACCCTGTATTCATCTCTGGAGATATCAAAATATTGACTGTGACAGCAATGCATATATCACAAGCTGTAAAAAAATAAATTTGTGTCACGTCACCTGTAGAGCTTGATAACCATACTGATCATTTCCAGCTGCGAGAAGGCTTTTGTGCTCTGATGTGAACAAGGAATGCCTGGATGGTTCGGCAGTGATTAGAAAATGGTTATCGCTTTACAGTTACAAGGCTGGTAGCTTTTAACTTAGCCCAGTGAGTATGTGTCTGCCACTTTCAGAAACAGGGAATGAACTTTAACCAAAAAGAACATACCAATTACTTCTGCTAGTCTTACCTGGATCATGCATTTGTGGCCAGGAAAGTCTGTTACTGAATCCTTCTCTGCCATTTACATTACTGACAAAGTCGTTTCAGTGATACATACAGAAAATATAGGAAACAAAACTGTTCTCACTTATTAATTTGAAGTTCCTGTTTTCAAATACGACCTTCATTTTTAGGTCCACCACACTTTACGGGTATCTAATATTAGCTGTTTGCTTTTTCTGAATTCAAGAGGATTGAACACCTGCTTATACTTTTACCTACTACTTAAAGTACACTCTAGATTTGCAGAAAAAAAAAGAAAAGCAACAAACTCTTCTGAAAATCAAGTAATGAAATTTGAGACATTTTTGAAATATGACTTTTAATTTCCTGCACTTCAATATCCCCATCTGTACAATGACCATCGCAGCTGGTCGTTGAGGCTTGTCAGTTTAACAGTAAGCTGGAAGGAAGTCATTAGTACTGTTCTCAGATTGCACTACGAAATCTCAGGAGAGGAAAAGTCCACGGTAACTCCCGTTCTCCTATGGAGTATTTCCTTGCTGCTCTGTAAGGGGAAAGACTGAATTTCTGTTGCCCTGCAATGGACTTGCCTCTAAATCTCACAGATATTGGGCCCTATGCAGAAAGTGAATCTTCATGGCAGTTATGTGCCACCGGTGACTGTAAATCTTGTCAGAACAATCTTAAGGGATCTGTACTGTCCATTAAAGGATCCAGTGGAAACAATGAATATCTGCTCACACTGCACTTCTCCATCCTTTTACACCCATCCATCAGCACCTCTGCAGAAAGTACGGAATATGTTTTAGCAGAGTGGCCTCTACTCAAATACAAATAATTCGGGCTCTCTGTGGGGAGCTTTTGTAGGCTTATATCTTTTGTGCTGGTTTTGGTTGGGATAGAGTTAATTTTCTTCACAATAGCTAACACGGGGCTATGGATTGGATTTGTGCTGGAAACATTGTTGATAACAGAGGGACGTTTTTGTCACTGCTGAGCAGCGCTGGCACAGAGTCAAGGCCTTTTCTGCCTCTCACCCCACCCCAGCAGCGAGGAGGCTGGGGGGCACAAGGAGTTGGGAGGGGACACAGCCGGGACAGCTGACCCCAACTGACCCAAGGGATATTCCACACCGTATGACGTCAGGGTCAGCATGTAAAGCTGGGGAAGAAGAAGGAAGGGGGGTGGGGTGGGTGAGGTTTGCGTTCAGCATGATGACATTTGTCTTCCCAAGTAACCGTTATGCATGATGGAGCCTTGCTTTCCTGGAGATGGCTGAACACCTGCCTGCTGATGAGAAATAGTGAATGAAATCCTTGGTTTGCTTTGTTTGTATACGCGGCTTTTCCTTTACCTATTAAACTGTCTTTGTCTCAACGCACCATTTTTTTTTTCACTTTTTACCCTTCTGATTCTCTCCCCCATCTTCCTGGAGAGGAATGAATGAGAGTCTGGATGCTACTTAGTTACTGGCTGCAGTGACATGCCATGACAACTGTATGTGCAAAAAAAATCCTACTGTGAACTTGCTGGGCTGGCTGTTAAATAAATTAAAATCCTCTAATTGGAATGTTTGTATTGTATAGTAAAATCTTGTGTCTATCTTTGCAGTGTCTAATTAACTCCATGTGAGACTGATCATTCAGGCCTCAGGTTCCTTGGAGCTATGAACCAGTGCTTAATTCTCTGTTAAGTGCAGTTATCTTTTGTTTGTTGAAACTTAAATAATTTGAACATCAAATAGGCATTGAATTTTACATAATTTTCTTCCTGCGATAAAGCAGTGGGCTTGCACAAAAGGTAAAATTGTTTAGCTTGACCAGCCTGATCAAGCCAGTTTTTGAATGAAACTTTCTCTTTGCTCACCAGTTAAAACTTTGTGGAGATTTTGATGATACATATGGAAGGCACCTTGTCCGCACACCAGAGCAGCTCACAGTCATTTTCTGGAAACTGCAGACTGAGGCAGGTTGTTGTGCAGTGCTGGACAGCTTCCAACATATTTCCTTCAGAGTACCTGTCCTGCAGGTAGCAGTGACCCATTCTTTGCCAAATTTTATATAGAGTTACTTTAATTCATATGAAAGTCCATTTATGAAAGATTAGGTTTTCAAATCCTTGATTAATCAGTCTCAGATCTCTCAGAAATATTATGTTCTTGGTAATGTATCTGCTCATAGACTCACAATAATATATATAGAGTTTTCTATAATAAAGAGTTTCTGGTTGACAGGTTTGAATTTTTGGTGACCAAAATAGTGTGAATTTCAAGTTTCTGAACTGTAGAGGCTATGCTAGGAAAATGCATGAGGAAAAATTTCTGTGTCTAAGATAGGATTAAGATAGAAAAGGTAAGACAAACCTAAAACCAAATTGATCTTTTTTTTTTTTTTTTTTTTTTCCCTAAGTAGGGTTCTGGTTAGTTTATCTTAGTCATTCTATTTGAAAGAAAATTTGTGATACTTTGATAAATAGAAAAAAAATTTAATAGTAGAAGTAGTTATCTTCTTTTATATTACTTGTTTCACTCTTCATGTTATTGCCTGAAAAATCATAGCAATAACAGAGAAATATCAAGGGCAGTTTTACGCACATTTACTGTCTTATGTACGGTATCAAGTACATCTATGTTTAGTACATTTATATGCCCTCTCCCCCCACCCCCATTTGCAGGTGACTGTGATGGTTCTTCCTTGCAAAATTCCTTGCTTAGCTGTTATCGATGGGGTGGTTTATTAATTTCCTAGCACTGTTCAGAACAGATGTGCTGCAACTGGGATACAAACGGAAAAATTAGATGCTTGATCCTGCTTATGCATGTTGGGGTAAATGAGCTCCAGTGGGGTGGTGGAGCTGTACCCGCCAAGTCTGACTGTAGCTGCAGATGCAAACCGGGTCGTTAGAGACATGACAATTAGAGATGTGAAAACCCCTCCAGCAGCTGGTCACAATGATGTAGTTGTGCCTTTGGCCTCTCAGTAAGAAAACTGTGCTGGTTGAAAGAGGACTATATTTTAATAAAATCTGATTTAATAAATCCTAAAAATCTATTTGTCCATCATGGAATAGAACGCTATAATTCCTGTTCTGGGGAAAACAATGCTGAATTTCAAATATGTATTTGGATCAAAATCTAGCACGATCTATTTCCATCTTAAAGCTTAGTTAGGTGCATACCCAGAGGAGCAGCAGAAAATCTACTGATATTGCTGCAGTTACTCATTTTTTATGTTTCTGTGATATTAGAGTTATTTCAGGGACAATATAATGTGGAAAAAGAGACACTGTAAGTGGCCCAAGGTCATAATGGTGGTACCAGTTAGAAAAAACACACAGACTTTTTAATATTGCATTTTATAGGCACTTAAAGATGCCCCCAAACAGCTTTGCTCATGAATATGATTCTCTTTTTTAATAACCCATGGACCTCTGAAAAACAATGGCAAAAGTGTGATGGTTCTGTATTTCTCAGGCAAAATATAATGACATCATCATGCAGCATTTTTGTAACACAGAAGCAGCAAGACTCTGATTTACTTGTTGGGCTGTTCTTCCCCAAGATAAAATGTGAATGGATGAAAAAATAACATCACCATCTTTTAAGGATTAATTCTGGTTTGAATGAGTAAAAAACTTTTTTTTTTTTCCTAAATACATTTTAGGACTGTAGTTCAAAGGTAGTGACATTTAAAAAAATGTTTTCTTGGGTCAGTGTCCTGTTTATTCCATCTGTGATGACCAACATATAGAAAGGTCATTATGATTTTAGGCAGAAACTTTTGCTTTGAATGAAACAAAAGATATTTTCTAAATGTTTTTTCTTCATTTCTGCCTGGGATGAGTCTCTAAATATTTATATGAAAACTACATTGCATGTAAGTATTTAGATGTTAGAGGAAAGAGGGTCTGAAACATCTTTATAGAGAGATTTCTTTGCAATAGTAAGATAAACCTTGTCTCCATTTTGCAGACAAAACTAACTGAAGTTGTTTGCCTAGAAGATTCAGATCTGGAAAAATCTCAAAGATTTTTCTGTGTAAATTGTGTGCTGACTGTGGTGTATCTGTTATTGTATGAATAATTTATATAGACCTGGAGACCTGCTGTATGTTTTAATGTCTTTCAGACAAATGTATTCATTTTACAAATAAACAAATCAGTGAGTTAAAAATCTGGTTTACTTTCTGGGTTAAATCACTCTGAAAGGTGATTAAGTCCAAGTTATGGACCTTGACTCCACTGTCTTGATGCAAAGTTTGCACTTCATCCGTGCAGCCAACCCACGTGTGTTTTCCAGTCTGAGGCATCATGGAGGCGCTGGGATCTAAACCGCAAGCCTTAAACTTGGCAGTCCACCCCAGGATGACAATGCAGTGGGCTGGGCTGATTTATGGCATTGTTCCCTGAAGTACAATCTTTTGAAGTAACGACTTTTTTCTAGAATATTAAAACTTTTTTCCTAGAATATTAAGTATCAAATGGCATCAGTCAGTGTAAGAAGGATACCTAAGGGAGTAGGTCCTCATTCACACAACTTTGATTTTTTATATCATTATATACAAAGCTCATGAATCTATACCAAACTGCTTCATTCACTGAAATCCATAATAGATTTTTTTTTTTCACCATGAGACTTGTGCTGAACAAATCAATTTTTAGCATCTGTCTGAAAGCAGAGGTCATAAATCACCTATTTTATTACAAACTCTTGGGATTTCAGTAGCAGGTTTTTAAAGCCTGTTGGACTAATTTTACATGAGGGGTATATCTACTTATTCTGCTCTGAAATGTTCTTCTCCATGAAAATCTGTATGTCCAACTAGGAGAGGTTTTATTTATTTATTTATTTATTTAAAATTTCTTTTGGCCCAAGACATTTACTGGCTTTTATTAAAATGAAAACCTATGGAAAAATAAATTGAGTTTATTATTTTATTTGCTTTTTGTCATTTATTTTTATATAGCGTTCTGTAAAGTCATTCAGGAAATTTAGCATTTACCTTGTATTTGTTTAATGAGTTACTTAATTTGTATTCCACTCACTCTTAAATACCTTGCTTGGAGTCAAAGCCCTGCTGTATTAGATGCTATGGAAATATGAAGGAAGAGGACAGTCTGGTTTTACCATCTGCTACTTGGTCTTGTGAATATGCACTTACCTGGCTAATTTTATGCAGCATATACAGTTCCTGTCATATTAAAAGAAATGTTTGCCATGTATTAACTGAACTCTTGTAAGTCCTTGCCTAAAGTTTCAGGGCTACAAGTGCTGCTTGGATACTTCTTGGTAAGAGACTGTTCTCAATATAAAGTCGTGTGTGTGTGTGTGTCTGTAGGAAAGATCTGTGGGTTAAAATACATTTTGTGAAGGAGCAAAAGAAAATGACAATTACAGTGTCTATGAATATAGGCTAGATTCATTCACAGCTGGTTAGTTTGTTTCTTTTTTAAGTCATGAACTACAAAGAACAGATTGTATATGAACTACCTACCACAGAATTACCTACTCCGTAGTAGCCGGCTTCCCATGGGTGTTGTGGCATAAGGTCTCTCCGTACAGTTCTGCTGCTGACTCAGCAAGCAGCCTTTGTTAGCATGCTTGCAGTTCTGGTTCAAGGTGTCAGTGCCGCACAGTTTTGTGGGTTTTGTGGTCTATATTGGGATGGTGATGTCTTAATCTGATGTATCATCTTTAAGTGAAACTGAGCAGTTGCATAGTAGCAAAAGATGCAAGTTACCCGTGCTCTGGAATTGGAGAAGAGAGGTTTCTTTGATTTTTGGTTCAGCTTCTGTATCCACAAATTAGAGATTATACTTACCCTTGTTTTGTGCAAGACTTGTAACTCCTCAGATGATGCAGTTCCCTAGGATTATCTTCTTTCATTCTCTAGGTTGTTATTTTATTTTTCCCACACTCCTAATACATCAAAGTTTTACTTTCTAATAGAGTTCAAGTTACACAGCAAATCCTTAAACAATATGGATATCAAAAGTTAATTATGCAAATAATTCAAGTACTCCACTGAGACCTTAGGAGAGCCAGACTCAATTAATCAGTAGTAATTTAAACCTTTTAGTGCTTATTGTGTTTGTTTTTTATTTGGGAAAATAATTTTTGAATAAAAATGACCATTATATAATATTTTGTTACTAATTCCCAAACATAATGTACCCAGCTAGGAACTTGCAGGCTGTGAATAAGCAAAACCGACTATGAACTTCACTCATCTTATAACTGAATGGCTTACATATTAATGAAGCTTTATAATTGCCACTGATGGAAAACATTGCCCGTTTTATATATTTCCTACCTTTCTCTCTGAGTCTCGAAAGTCAAATCTCTTGTGATTTTCTGTATGGGATACAGAGAATGCTTGTCAGGCGTATTGAAGAAGAGACTAATAACTAGCCATTTATTTATTTGTCCCATTACAATGTCTTTCATGTGGGCTTATACTTTTTAGTGATTTACCAGCTACAGCAATGCATTGGTTTTCTGAGGATTAAGCTTAATAGTGGGAAAACATATTTTCTGAGTAGTTCACAGTGTGTAACCTATAATTTCAGGGACTACACCAATTACAGAGAAGAATTACTTTGAACCCCTTGAACAGACAGCATCAGCAAAATGTAGCCCTTTTCTGAAGCCAATATTAAGCATCATTACTATTTAATGCAAACCATGCATGCTCCAGAAAGGGATTAATGAATGAAGCAGACTACAGCCACCACTAGCTACAGTGGGCTAGAGTTCAGGTTTGAAAGTGGAAGAGAGATTATTTGTAGCTGAATAGAAGGGAAAGCAACCTGTCAGCAACCTTGCGTGTGTCACAATGGTAGTGGGAGGAGAAGGAGGCCTAGAGATTTAAGAGTGGTTGTCAGGGTGCAAGGAAGACTGGCTGATCTGTAAGGTCAGGGAGCAATTCCACAGTCGGCAGGGTATCATAGAATCATAGAAAGGTCTGGG
>KL265397.1:761-19087 GCA_000699545.1 Podiceps cristatus
CCTGATTTCTACATCCCTTTACGGGCTGTGTAGCCAGCGTACTGCGGGCTGCACCTTTGCACAAAAAGCCTTGCATTTAGCTAAGCTTGAAGGAGAGCCCTTTATTTCTCCTATCGGCTTCCCTGCAGCCAGATGTTCCTCATCTCCCAACTCGTAAACCAGTAAGCGCGATAGCGTTCATGCCCGAGGAAGCAAACAAAAGCTTTGACACAAGTGTTAAAATATCGAGTGGATTCACTGGTTTCTTGCAGAATCAACCCACGGGCTGTTTAGCTGGACGCTGAGGCTGCCTTTTGCAGGAATACCTGTGGGTAAAATCATCTTGGCTGCTCAACGAACAAGTATTTGTGGGGGTGAAGTTACGAGCCCATTCAAAGCCTCAGACAGGGATAAACCATGACGTTTTAACCTTTGCAGAAGTTGGCAAATTGGCCTAACAGCGCTTTAATATATATTTTCTGCTAGGAAAGAGCTGGGCCAGGTTAGCTGGGGCAATCCATTTTGGCAGCCCGCTGTTTCCTGGGACCACAGAACGTGTGCGTGTTTTCCAAGGAGCAAATTTGGTTTCAGTGATCATCTGATGAAGCCCACGCTTCAAGTGCAACCTGCCTTCGTCCAGCATGATCAAGGGGCTTGCAGCATTTACACTGAGACCTGGCGGGGCCGTGCCAGGGGGTCCTGCCTCTCTGAAGGGCCTTGAGGGCTTTCTCAGGCAACAGGAGGAAGCCCTGTCATGCTAAAGCTCGTCATTTTGCTGCTGACAGGATATCACATCATTAATACAGGAAGCTGATGAAAATTCATTCAATTTTCCTTGTGCCAGCTGTTACATTCACTTTTTCTACAGCTCTCAGCTCAGACAATAGCATAGACCTGTGTGTTTCACATTTGCATATAACTTGTCTAGATGTTAGGATGCAAGGATCCATGTGTCCTGGGCATTATTTGAACATGCTTTTAATTTCAAGGAAATTGCAATTAAACAGTCTTCACAGTCTCTTTCTCCACATGAAGACAGAACCTCAAAAAATGATCGGTTTTGCTCTGTGCTCTGTCTTTTCCCGGTTACACTAATAGTTGCAGAGGAACATTATGTTTGCTCATTTTTCATTACTTAGAACAAAATTTCCATTAGTAAGTCTTTAAAAAGAATTGTGGGTTTGTTGGTTTTTGGTTTTTTTTAAATCTGAGTTTTGGCCCTAGAAAGACCTGGTAACATCCCTTCGGTTTCCCAATGCCGTGGGACATGTTTGGTCATCACTCTCCATTTTGTAGGACACCGAAATGGCAGGGATGGATGCTGACTGATTTTCCCCAGGGCAATTCAACAGCAATATCAGGCAAATGACCTGGACCCTGACTCTGTGGCCTGGTCTAGAAGCTCGAGCAAGACTCTGCTCGTCAAGTCCTCCTAAAGAAGAACTTTTTCTCACTCTCTCCTGGAAAATTATTCATCTGGCCAGCTGTTGGCTGGCATGTGCTGTACTAAATATGATCTATGCTTTTGTTTTCCGACTCTTGTTTGTGTGAATTGCAGCATCTAGACTCTGGGATCTCAGAGTTACCCAAACATGTCTGAGGCGTGGTGCAGAGGGACCTTCTGAAATCAGATGCCACACAGCTGAAAATCAGCATCAATCACAACTTCTCCCATTAAAGGTTTCTACTGGGGCACCCAGCATATAGTATTCACAATATTCTAAATGCCACTATAATAATCCATATGTGTGATCCTAGGTCAACTTCAGATATTTTGTATCAGAAGAGCTTAAGCTGATTACATTTTCTTCAATTCATTCAGCTCTACTTGTTTTAATTAGGCAAACTTGCAAGTGCTGGATTTGGTACTTGGTTGACTTAAGTTCCCCATATCCTGACAGGCGGTAATATAAATAGGGTGCATGGATCGTAAGCATCCCTGCTGAAGGAAGGATGGCAATACGGCATGCTGCAACTATAAGAGGTATGGAAACACCACATTTCTGGGGTACTGTGCATCTCCCAGAGTTCAAACAGTGGTTAAGAGCTATAAATTCCAAAGCAGAGAAGACCTTTGACTACGTTACAAATTGACCATGAAATATTTCCCTTTCAGGGGTTTCATTCACAAACATCACTACTGCTTTTTCAGCAGTAGTAGGAGATATCGCTCCTGGACTGCTGTTGTTTACGCAGCGAGACAAAGCCAAGCCGTTTGTGCCTGGGGACGCGCCGCAGCGATGCAGCTGCTGCGGTCCAGCTCTGGCTGCACCGGGAGCGCAGAGACTGCACTGCGTCGTCGGCTGCGGGCAGAGGGAAGTGGAGCACGAATCCCTGTGAGACATCTTGGCATTGTATCACAAATGAGCTACCGGACTTGGGCTTGAACACTTGGGTTTAAATTTACTCACTCAAACACAAGACCTTCCTTTCCCTCCCAGCAGGCAGCTGCTCTGTTTCTCCCACACCCACGCAGCAGTGGGCCGATGAACGCAGCCTTGCGATAAGATGCCGCACTGTGGACGCCGGTGGATGGGGTGAGGGTCATGCCCCGCTCCTCTGTGGGTGTGCTTGCTAACCCCCAGTAAAGGAGCCGGGTGAGCAGGCAGCGGTGCCTGACGCCAGTACAGGCAGCCCCATGGGCTGGGTGTCGGGGGCAGGCAGGTGGGCAGGGACGCCCCGGCAGCGGCGGGCAGAGAGCTGTGACTCCTGTGGCTGAGCTAGTCTGTCCCCAGAGCTTCTGTCCATCCCTCCTGTCTGCTTTCTCACTGGCACCTAGAAAGCCAGGCCTTGGATATCGGTGCTGGTAAAGGCCTCCCTGCAATTACACCTATTGCCAGAGAAACATTGGGGCTTTTGTCTGCCACAGCCTGAGACTATCAGAGGTCTCTTTGCAAAGGGAGGGGATTTGTGCTTTTCTGTTGGATTCTGAAAGAAGCTTGAATCTATTTGACACTCAAGGAGTTACTAGAGTGCCACGCTGACCCATCTTTCAGTTCCCTTTTCTGTTTCTTGGAGCTGTGATACCTTGAAAACAGCCTAAAAAAGTCACACTAATTCTGCTTCTTATATTCAAATCGGCAGCTTTTCTTGCAAAGCGGTACATGCCATTTAATAAAAGTCTAAATGACCTTCATTAGGCCAAGATGTTTTTCTGCAGCAATGGTGGATTGTAGGGGAATTGTAGGCACTTCTTCGCATTTATAACACAGTAGAGTTGTGATGTAGGAAAGGATGTGCTATAGGCCACCCAGCATGCTATATGACCCTGGGCTTGCCACACCAGAGTGCAGCAAAACCAGTACCATTTCCTTCACAGTCCGTCTGACCTGCTGCCCTGGGGATCATGTCAGCTGGCTTCGCCACCCAGCTAATTGCAGATTTGCATCTTCTCCTCCTCCATTTCCTGTTACACTTGGGAGATGCATTGCAGAGAGGGTGCTGGGGGAGCAGCCCACAGATGAGGAACCGGGGAGAAGCAGGAGGTCAGCAGCACATGTTCAGCTACAAGGAGTTTCTGGCTAAGTCCTAGTGGGGCTGAGCGATTCATATACCCCATGCAGACTGGGAGATGACTTGTCACAGGGCAATGCTAACCTAGAATATATGGCTGCATTTATAAGCAGACAGATAGGAAGAAAAAAATCCTTTGAAGCAACTTGTCCAACCCATTTGGAATTGGGGTGTGTGTGTGAGGGTTGCTGGTCTGCCCTAGGGAGCTGCTTCTTTGCAGATTGATGTATCTGAAAAAGGAAAAAAACTCCAACACTAAACATTGTTACCTTTAATATTCAGGAACTAAAAACATGCCCCTAGTCAAATCTGTGAGATATTTTCAGCTTACTGAGGCCTCCCCGGTACAGAGTGTCAGGGTGTAAAACATGGGGCCAGTGAGCGTGCAGCATAGCTGGATGTTCCTGACACTGTCTGCAGGTGACTCGGTTGCCCCACCTCGTCCTCGTGCGGGTGCAGACATGCCTGACAGCTGGTAATCGAACCTGGGGACTGCCGGAGAGCAGAGAGGCTGCGTGGAGGCTACGGGTAGGCGTCCAGTTAAATAGCTGCGAGGGTGAGACTTGCAGGCAGTGTTTAAGTGGGCGGTCAGGTCTCATGTGCTCTACACACAGTTTCTCCTTTAGTTTCCACCAGTTGGTCTCCTACTGAGGTACCCAAGCCTGTGAATGCTGCTGCACCTCGTTCACATTAGGAGACAACTCGCCGCCCTGATACGTGCCGTCGGGGCAGCCCGGTGCTGCCAGCCCTCTCCCACGCCTGCCCCGCGCAGGGATGCTCCCTCTGTCCGGCAGCACGGCACGGCACACCACGGCAGGCACCTCTGCGCCACGACCGAGCGTGGCCCTGCTGCAGGTGTCCTGGATGTTGGCCCATGAGCCGTGGAAAGATTTTTCAAGCAGTATGTGAAACGGGACAGAGCTGTTTTGCCAAAGGAAGGAAACAGAGGAAAGCAAGCAATAATTCAGTGGTTTGACTCTACGCTGACTGCGAGCGGCTGTGACTCCCCGTGCTCAGAAGTGAAAGATGAAAAACATTTCTTTCACAGGTCACAGAGTAATTGCAAAGAAAAGAGCTTTCCTGACGGCCTCAAGCAGGTGGGAAGGTGCTCATGCCTTGGCTGCCCTTCCTCTGCTATCACATCCAGCCGGTCAGCCCCGTCTGGAAACTCGTCAGAGGGAAAGGACTTGAAAGTGTTGGGTGTGTTTATCTGGCAAAGAGAGGCAGTTCCCTGACTGTGGCTGAAAGTGCTGTTCACGTGGAATAATCACACCCTTTCACTTCCTCCTCTCACCACAAGGTCATCTCCAGGACATGACTCAAAACTAAGTCTTGTTTCTCCAGGTACAAATTAATAATTTTTAATAAGATCATTTGTACTTTTACCCTTTTCTATTTGACATTTACCTAAAATTCTTTCATCTGCTGTTTTCACAACACAGATATACAAAGCCTAAAATAGAAGATAGGAGGAAAATTTATCAGGAATCTGGTCTGGAATCACCTTTGTTGAAACAAACTACTAGATCAACAGCATTGCCCACAGTGGTAAAAGATGTTAGATGGTTGCATTTGATGGAAAAGTGTTTTCATTCAGCCATTCAACAGAGTGAATCCAATGTCAATAAAAAAAGTCATTTAGAAAATAATTTCCTTCACTCTGTTTGGAAGCAGATGTGCACAGACACATATATGCGTGTGTGTTGACTGTATATGCTTCACCACACCATAACTTATTTTTCTTTGTCTTTTACCTACATATTAGCCCTTTGCCTCATTTTCTAATTAATCAGCATCTGTAAATGTCATGAGCATGTTATGCATCTTTTGTAGGTCACTCATGCGGATGCTAAAGGGGATTCCTCCCTGTAAGCCTTTGTCATATGTCCCTTGACCTAAGGATGATGAACTTACCAGACAGATGGCTGAACCTTTTCTGTGGCCGTTACCTTTGTGTGTGAGATCTGACAAAATAAATTTCTTTCTAAAAGTCCCTTTCCCACATCTCTTCTCTCAGCATCCTGGGCCCTCTCAACCCTCCTGAGGCTGACAGGGCTTAGCAGCAGAAACTTTTGAGGCAGAATTGGTCCTTTACATTGCTCTGAAGATCGAGGACTGCACTTCTTAAGTGCTTCGCTGGGTAAGGGCATAAAGTATGCTGCAGCTACTCATATAGTTTGATTTCTCTAAAAATCTTGTGTTGTGTGCTGACAGCTACCCCTCCCAAACAAGGCCATTCTTTTATATGGTCAGCGCTTAAAGCCATAGGTAATAGCTACTGAGGTACCTTCAAATTCTGCCTGAGCTATACTTCTCACAAGAAAGTAAACATAATTTGTATGATGAGCTAGATATTAGTAGAATGCTTTTCTATCTTATTCTGTAACATTTTGTTTCCTTTTAGATTTTTTGTTTGGTTTTGGCTACTGACAGATTGTCCAGAGGTTGTCACTAAATTGTCTATTAAAATGCATTGGAGTCTCTTCTGAATTGACATAGTTAATTCAGTACCTAGCTGCATTTGGAAACAATTCAAACTGCATATATTTAATCTGACAGCGTGTTGTCTGGTTTTCCACCTTTCTTCAGTTCCCTCTGGAGTACACCCAGAATAGCTGAGTGTATTCAGCAAATCTTGGGCATGAAACTGTATTTCAGATAGTGGAGAACTGTTTATGGACCTCAGTGTATTCCAGACTTCTTTTTTTTAAAACAAAACAAAACAAAACAAAAACATTCATGAAATAATTAATTGAGAATAATACAGCTTCAGTTTTCACCCAGTGTTTAGGTTTTAATGACAATCTATGAAGGCATGCCCTGCATAGTTCTGGTATCCTCTGTACCCATGAACCCTGGTCCCACCCAAAAGATTTGTTTCTTGCGTGAAGGCCATCTGCTGTGCTGATGGACAGGCTGCTGCAACTCCCTTGTTCCTGGGGCCTGGTCTTCCTGTTGCACGAAACACTTAAAGATTTCAAAACCAGATTAAGAAATATTTCTTCTATTTTTAGAAGAAAAGCCGGTGGCCTTTTAGAAGAAAAGGCCGGTGGCCTTTTAGAAGAAAAGCCGGTGGCCTAGGACTTTGCCTAGATTGCAGCTATCAAAGAGCTGGTTAAAAAGCTATGGACTCTCCTGACTTGATAAGGAACACATTGTAATCCCTTTATTATGCAGGTACTAGTTTCCCTTGAGCTATGATGATTTATGGATACAAGAGGATAGTGTTTTCTTTGTGGACCAAAAGCTGCATTTTTTTTTTTTTCAGGAGTCAAAAGTTCCTTTGGGCTGTATCGGATGTATTAGGGATGGGTTTTGTCACGATCAGCTTTACTATGGTGGTACTTGTCACCGGCTGCGATGGGTTCCCCTGCTGTACATGCACCTAGCATCTTGCTGTGAATGCAGGGTCCTTGAACACTTCTTGAGAAGGCTGGATTTCCTAAATGCACACAGACAAGGTGTGGGTGATGCAGCCAGCTAAGCTGGTCTTCATGCACAGGTTAAGTCCCTGTTTGCTCCTGGCCAGGAACAAGGCTGTATGAAATGCTTCAACAGTGGCAGCCTCCTGTCACGCTCAGTTTTCAGAAACAGGCTAGAGCAGAGCTGCTTTTGCTGCTTGTCCCTGAGCAGGTCTCCGCCGCGGCGGGGAAAGAGCAGTGCTGTCCTCAGAAGAAGCGATGGCCAGGAGCGGCTGTACCTTGTTGTAGCCCTGAAGCCCTTCCATGGGCACCACATGCCATGTGCTGAACGTCCCTGTCTTAAAGAAAAAATATCCCCCTATCAGCACATTTTGGTGACTGGCAAAAAAAGCAGCCCAGAGCTGTGTGAAAATGCCAGTAATTGAAGATCTCTTGTTGCAGGCAAAACATTCTCGACTCAGGGAATTTCATTTAATTTAATTCATTACCGATTAACATAAACTATTAATAACTGATTTGGCTATTGAGGGGAGAAATAAGATGCCAAGTGATGAAACAAACACTGAGAGAAATACCTATCCTCCCTTTCTCCCCCTTTTCCTAGTCCCCCCTTCCCTTATTTTTACTGCACATCGCACTTGGTGCCTCCCTGTCCCTTGGGTGAGGTGACAGGTGACACAGGAGGTCAGGGTCGGTGCGCAGCAGTTTTTCTCTGCTGACCCATGCCACCCACTGCTCCTCTGCCCGGTGTGGGTCCTTCATGGGCTGCAGCCCCTCTAGGGTCCTCCCGGCACAGAGAACCACCTCCCAGGTGGGTATCTCCAGCCACATGCCCCCACCATGTAACTTCTCCAAATTTTGGAAGTCACAGCAGTAAAGCATGTTTGTCCCTGTTATTGTCCAAATTCACTCTCTACCTGGCATATGGAGCCTTTTCTTCAAACAAGGTTATGTCTCTTTCAACCACAGGGTGTCCACACCGTCTTGTTTGGTTTTTTCCACATTGCTAGTGGTCTTCAAATTTATTTTTTCCAGGTGGAAGCACTAGATTAGTAGGACCTAGGCTCGGTCTTTGACACCAACAATTCCTGTCTGAAGAGTTTGTGTTTTGACACACTTAGAAACCTCTCTTTTTCAAGTATTTAAGGCCATGCATTTTAGGTGTGTGACTCAGATATCCCCTCTGAAGCTTACATTGAAAATTTGCCGAGTGTGTGCTCAACTGAAAGAGCACTTTTCTGGGGTCTGCCATTGAAATGAAATGTGCAAATGCTCCCCAGTAAACAAAAACTGCTCAGCACACAGAGCAATATGCCTGAGCCACTGTGATGCAAAAATAGCTGCTACCTCCTTTCTGCTACCCCTCTTAAGGGACTCAAGGTGTGGCAATTTATGTACGCTGATTAATTAGTAATTGTGCAAGTTACTACAGTTCTCAAACTGACAACTAGGTGTGAAGGCTCAAACAAACACGACAAAGGATTGTAGCAGAAGTATCTGCAACATAGTCATGTAATAACCTATTCTGTTTGAAGCAAGGAATAATTATTTTAGTAACAAGTTCACTGACAGAACCACATTTCCTATCTACATGTAGAAATGTATAAATGGAGCCGTTTTCTTGGCCGTTTAATAATGCAGGGAAAATATTGGCAACGTCTGTCCATTCAGGTCAGAATTCCCCAACTCTTGTCTGTGTTTGGATACATGTATAAAAATGCTCCTCTTTGCTGGGCTGAGAAGTCTTTGCAGATGAAAAACCCTCCAGTCTAAGACCTCCATTCTGGTGATCAAGAAGAACATTTCTGTAATTCTTTGGTCATTGTGTCTTTGAGAAGAGAGCTTCAGCTTTACCTCCATAGGCCCAGGTCACTTTTGGTGCAAATATGTCGGTCCTGAACAAATTATTATTATGAAGTTGTTTGATATAAAGTCAATATCCTTACTTGACTAGAGCAAAATGTACGTGCGTGCTGTATGTATGCTTATGCTGTCCTGGATTAATTGCCATCCTTATGCTGGTTCCGCTGTGACCTGGAGGAGTGAGGAGGTTGACACAGGCTGCCGCTTTTACAGATGGGCTCTTCAGAGGTAGCTCCCACATGGTGGACAGCACAGCAGGCAAGGTCGTCTTCAGTTCAGCCTGTATCTGAAATCCATTTCCAAATACATATTGTTGCTCATGGTTGGCCTGGTGGAAATGATGTGTCCCCTTCTGAGGCAGCTAGCTGTTCTCAGAGGGGAAAAAAGGGATATTAAATGGAGGGCAGTCTGCCCTTTCTAGGCCTTGAACATGAAGTCCTGGGCACAGGGCAGTTACGCTGCAGAAGCCCTGCAAAACCCTCAACAGCTGCCTTCTGGATGCTGCACCGACCCTGGGGTTCAGGGGACCACGGCGAGCTGCCTGCTGGAGGGTGGCAGGAGACAGACCTTCTTGCCCCTCTGCGCTGCTGTTATTCCACCCACAAAATATCCCGCTTCCTTGGGCCATTCAGCGGGGGCTGCTCACAGGCAGCTAATCCAGCCGGTGCTGGCCGGCTCCTCCGCTCGTCTCGATGTCAGGTGCCGTGGGTTCAGCAAGTGCTCAGCCCTCGAGTCTCTGAGTTTTTCTCCTTCAGCGATCGAGAGCTGGGCATTCGCTTATCTAATCTCAAGCTTGTTTTCTGAAACTTACCTCTGCTGATCCAAACCATGGCTATTAGGCTCTTGTTTGAACTATTTTGTACGGCTTTGGGAAAGGCTGGGCCAGTCCTGTGTTGCTCTGCATTACTTTAGTGCAGTGCTGGTTGCTGTACCCTGATTTTTCTGGATGGGCCAGGGAAAGGTCATAGCAGATCTTACAAAATCTAAATCTTGCATCTTCCTTGGTTTCCCCTCCTGAGGATTAATCACAAGGAGATCCTACAGTATCTGAAGCAGAAGCCCAGCCTGTGCCATGTGTCCATAGAGACACACTCCTGAATCCTTTTTCAACTGAAAAACATGTATAAAATAAGGGAAGAAAAAAAAAAAAAAAGAAAAAAAAAAAAAAAAAGAAGAAGAAAGCCCCACAGATTTTCTCAGCTGTATATTAACCTCTGAGCTGTTTACTTACACGTGTAATAGCTTGGGACCTGACTGTGCTGCAGGCATTAGACTTCATCTTTTGGGATGAAATGAAAGATGTTTTCATGAAAAATTTCTTTGACCCATCTACAGGCAAAGTCACTGCTGGCCTTTTTATCTTGTCTTCACATCCTGCTGAGATAGCAGTGCTGAAGCCAGAAGCTGTTGAAATGAAAAGATTTGTTGTCTGTTTTGTCACCATAAATGGGTTGTGGAAAGGAACCATTTGAGGATGGTGACTCCAAAAAAAAATCATCTCAGCATTAGCTTCTGACGCTGGAGTGCCAGACATCTCTTAAAATCAGCTCTCATAGCCCTTGGAGATGACATTTATAGCAGATAGAGCAACCTCCGACTTCTGCATGTTTTGCTAACAATACAAATACTTATTCTCTGTAAACTTTTGTCTATCTAGTTGGAATAAGTTTGCAGGGAATAAAAAAGTAACAACCTTTTAATATTATACAACAAGGTGAGTTGGATGTAGCTATTTGCTGCTGGTTCTGCCCTTTCAGCTGCACAAGCCAAAGGAATAAATTAAACATGTTTTGAAGAGGAACACGCTCCCAGCCCTTAGATGTATAGAAAAGCCTTTTAAATAGAAAGTATGCCTTGAGAATTACTTAAGAACACAAGTAGCAAAAACTCCTGTGAAACATCCCATTCCTTATACCCAAGGAATGCAAGTGAAGCAACGTTACTTAGCATTAGAATTAAGCAATGCTGACAGCTGAAGCTAAAATAAAATTATCACCTACCTGCAGAATATCTTAGAACTTAAAACATGATGTGTATTGACTTATTTGGAGTCATCTCTATCTGTCGAGCATTTTAAAGAACAGAGCTTCTTCATAAAGAAGGGGGGACATAGCTCTTGTTCCTCCAAAGCAGCTGCCATGTGCCATCCATTACACTCTGAAAGCCAGTTTTGCAACTAATGCAAACTAATATTCACTCATTTAATATTGGTAAAAATAGTAAGATCATTCCGATTTATACAAGCAAGCTTTTATTTTGTCCGTTTCCACCAGATAACCTAGTTCGTAGATGTGTGTAGGGACCTTGACTTGTAAGGATTTGCCTGGCATGAGCCGTGAAGGCCGCCCAGTTAGTGCCGGCAGAGGGGAGCCCAGCCGGGGCAGCAAGCTGTACTCTTACCAGTACCCCACTGCTGTAGCTCAGCTGTCTCCACCCAAACCACATTGTGCCATGGAAATAATTTTGACAGCAGAAATAGTGTGTTCTTTGCCCAGGCACCGATGATTTACCGGGTTATAAACACAAACCTACCATGATCCCATGTTAATAACAGCAGGCAGCTGACTGACTCTCAGCTGCGTGAGGAGAGGGAGCCAAACCAGCCGGGTGGGTAAGGATACAAAACGAGGAGGAAATTTGTCCCGGTGAACACCAGATTGGTCAAACTCTCCCCAAAAACTGACGCCACTGGTGATGTGAAAGATGGATTTCCCCAAATATGAAAGGAATGACTCGTTCTACCATCATTAGTGGCTGAAGGCAAATACTCATGAGATTGAAATAGCAAAACTACTACCTTTATAATGTTACAGTTGAAGGCTCTCCAGGGAAGGCGCTGACTCATAAGACTACTGTTGCTCATCCTTTTCAGCCCGAGCAGGAGAAGGACGTGCGCAGAGGTATGACACACGCCGCGTCTGAACCGCGAGCAAGTGGGGGAGGTACCATTGTTCCAGATACCAACCTCCGTGTCAGGGACAAATTGATATGCTGATCAGTTCCAGGATTTTGAATGTGAATGTTTGCATTAGTCAAATAGGCAGCCTTATTTTCCATGAATTTTCAAATTCTCATCTTATTTCCCCATTTCTTAAAAAATGAAAGGTCGTAAGTGGAGCTGAGCAAAGAACTTGGTGAGGGAGCAGGGAATTGATAGCTGAACCAAAAAAATGGAGGGGAAAATAATTCTCTTGCAGTTTCTTTTTGCTTGTTTGTTTGTTTTTACTTTAAAATGAAGGGGGGAAAACAGTTTGAATCAAAGAAGGCCTTTTGTATGAAACCTGCTCTGTGAAGTTTTGGGGCTATTACACTATTTTGTGGACCCATTTTCACAATTTATGCTAAAAAATGCTATGTGCAGGTGAAAATATGAAAGGACTAAACCAAAATGTTTTATTGAGAAAGCCAAGACAAACTGGTTTAACTCTTTTGATTCCTTCCCTCAACCCCTTTGGTTGTGGCAAAATGTATCCACTTGATTTGCTCTGAATTCCTGTGTTGTTTTAGTGGAGATTTGTACGTCTGGTTGATTTTATTATATGTCCACATCGATGCAGCTAGTGTCTAGTAATAAAGAAGAGAAAAATAAGGATATATTTTCCTAATTCTCAGAAGAATTTTCTAGAAACTTGTCCTTCTTTTTAATAATTGAAATTTCCTTCCCTTGACTCAGTATTTTCAAGGGCAAAACCGAAGGGCATCTTCTGGGCTTGGTTCCCATGTAGGAGTGTGCATGGTGGTCACTGCCTGGGAGTGTATTTCCTAAAGATCTCTCCTGGCTTTTTTCAAATATGATTGTGATTTTTTTGTTTGTTTCATTTAATCAACTGTTTTCTCATTAGTTTTACTTATGCATTTTAAACATAGACACAAATAACAATGTGTAAACTATAACCATAGAATTACCACATAGTCAAATTTCAAAAGTGCATCCTTTCTACTTCTCCTAAAGAAAATAGAAAAAAAAAAAAAAAGAAAAAAAAAAAGAAAAAAAACCCCAAACCCTGACAACAAAATATAATGCACATTAGAAAATTAAAGCTCCTCCTATTCTCTTCCAGTTGGGGGACCACATCTTGTCCTTTCCATGGTGGTATCTTACAGAAAGAAAGGTAATTCCTCAGGAAACCAGGTCAGATAGAGGACTTCAGTTAAAACCTTCTAGAGGACTTCAGTTAAAACCTTCTTATCATTATTGCTTGGAAATGTGCTGAAATTGCAGTAACACATGCTGTGATAAATTTTCAAGCAGTTGTGCCATTGCTTCTCGCTGTGCATCTACACAGACTCTTGACATGTGCAAAAATAGATAAATCATGGGTAAAGAAGTTGAATTTTTTGCTGTCTGGTATTACACGTTTTGGAAAAAGATGAGGCATGCAATAGTATCTGTGTGCATGGGAAATTTATCTGTAGTTTTATTTTAATTACTGGCACACATGGATTTGCTAGAAGAACTTTTTGCCTGAGGACACGTGCAGAAGGCCTGAATAGGGAGGTACTTGCATACCTTCCCAACTCATATTCCACTAGATGGAATAAGCATTGTGGTCCTTGGCCTTAGGCAAAATCTAGGAATATGCACTCTGGGCATACATCACGGAAATGTGAAGGATCATGGGGACAAGTGAAAGATCAGAACAGGACAATACATGTCATACATGTGTTTCACAATGCTGTGCCACAGCACTAACCCCTACGAGATACAGCCACTTACTTACTCACTGTGTTACACATGCTTTGAAACAAGGGTCTCAGTCCAGGACTCCATTGCACCATCCCCTTCTCAGTCATCGGCTGGAAACCAAATGGATATCTTTTATATTTTTATATATACGCATTCTCTGAACTAAAATGTATTACCTTGAAAATGCTGCTGTTAGATTTTTATCTCTCCATTGTGCTTAATTCTGGAAAATGTTCCCTAGTTCATTCAAGTCTACTATAAATCAGATGTCTTAAAACTTACAGAAAACACTCTTTTTCAGAGGGAAAGATTTAGGTGAAAATACAATGAATGTAACATCACCTTCTATTTTCCTCACATTTTCAACTGATGCCTGCCAATGATGAGAAATGCACTATGTACATTGCTTGCTGGGATTATCAGGTTTTGGATGTCATTTTTGGGTTAAGTTCTCCTTTGGTAATCCATGTTTAGCCTTTTGGGTTTTTTTTGTTTTTTTGTTTTTTTTTTATCATGAACCCAATGTCAAGAGAACACAAGTCCCTGGCTAATCAAAACCTTCTGCTTTAACCTCTGCTTGCTAGAGAAACCGAAAGCAGCACAATACAAATTGAATTACTAAAATTACTTTTTAACATAGAAATTGTCATAATCGACAAGGTTTTTCTTTGAAATTTGTCCCAAAACTGAAAAGAATTTTGTAGTCACAGCAGATGTTACAATTTTTACTCCTGTGTACATGTCTCCATAGTGTAATGAGATGCTGTCTACTGATGTATGAAAACCCAGGTCATCATCTGTCCCAGGTAGTCATACTTATTTGGCTCAGGCCAATGTGGACATGAAAGCTTGTAATGAAAATATACGCATTGCTTGTACTGCTGCAAAAACGTCCCTGCAGAGAACTGAAAGGGAACTGTAGGGCTGAGCTAATCTAACATGCGCTGCTTAATAAGGGTCTCTGCTGCTTGGGCCCAATGACATCTGTGTACTGCAGGGTCACTTTTATTCCCAGCCAGATCTTTAATAGGCAGAACAACACACGTCTGCGTGGTACTGCAGTCAGCCTAGGAAATACTTCTGGATCTGACCCGGTACTGCATCCCGCCCTGCTAGACACCCAGAGACATGTTCCCAATCTGCTTTGTCCGCGTCTGGCCAGTACACTTCAGGACCCACCACGTCACATTGGGGGGCCCGATCCCACCCACACGCTGCTGGGTGGCCAGCCCTGAGCTGCACAAGGACCATGGGCGAACATCAGCCTCTCGCCTCTCCCTCAGCAACTCTGGAGGTAGAGGCTCCGCAGCCCCCTTGCTCCAAGCAACTTACTCTTTCACACCTCTTAGTGCTGGGGGTTTGCTTTTTATTAGGAAAAACTTCTTCACCGAAAGGGCGCTCAGGCGTTGGAACAGGCTGCCCAGGGAAGTGGTTGAGTCTCCATCCCTGAAGCCTCCGTCCTGTTTAAAGAATGGATAGATGCGGTGCTTGAGGGCATGGTATAGATGGACTTGGCAGTGATGGCTTAACGGTTGGACTCGACGATCTTAAGGGTCTTTTCCAACCTTGACAATTCTATGATTCTATGATTCTATGAATGCTTGGCCCCAAACAGCTTCTTGCACTTTTGTTCTTTTTTTTTTTTTTTCCTACTATTGTTATAAAAATCCCCACCGAAATATTTTCTTGGTGTTTCACTTTTTATGACAACATTTACAATATTTTCTGTTGCAAAATTGTGTTGAGAAGGTCCTGCAAATTAACATTGCCTTGATGTGAACTCCTAACTTTTTCCCTGGGGGAAAAGAATATGTTTTTCAAGAAACATTGTGGTCCTTTTCTTAATATTTTTCTCTAGTGAAATCCAGTATAACAAGTCTTTATTTTCTGGATTGCCACTTCTCCTTTGCTGCTGTCCTCTTTGGAGAGAAAAAATGGGGAACAGACTGAGATAGGAGTGAGGAGAAATAAAAAAGATCTCTCTCGGGGAGAAGCTGCACAGTTTGAAATTGGCACATTTGGGAACTTTCAAAAAGTAAATGTTAAAATATGTGATTTCCCACATCCCTTCTTCTGACAGTCTCTAATGATGTGTTTTCAATAGCATTTTAAATTCAACCTATAGTGTACCGCGAAAAGATAATTACCATTCAGAGGTTTTAAATTGCTTCCCAGAAAGATCCAGGGGGGAATTCCAGGCAGATCGTGCTTGTCTTTTTAGGGGTGAGTGAAGGGCGACAACTGGATTTTGCAGCAACTCTTGCCATTTTCAGCTAGTTTTGCGTTAGGATGTTTTCTAAAAACCTGAACCATAGCAGGGGCGGTGGGAAGGTGTTTCACCTCAGTGTGCTCTGGGTCAAACGTAAATTTTGACCCTGGATCACTGTGATTTAGGAAGTTTAGAGACTTGAGCCCACGTACCTGCTTTGGGCTTTCCTTTAAGAATTTGGGATTATGATGGCAGACTGAATGCCAGCAGTTTTGCCTGGTGCCTTGTACAATGGGGATGAGTTTTAAAATTTTCGTAACTCCAGCTGGATTTATCTAAGTGCATGTCTTAAATAGCTGCAATGAGATTGTATTCACAAAGATCTCATAGAATCATAGAAAGGTCTGGGTTGGAAGTGACCCCAAGGATCACAGAGTTCCACCCCCCCTGCCACAGGCAGGGACACCAACCTCCTGGCCTGGACCTACACAAGGTTACCCCGGGCCCCGTCCAACCCGGCCTTGAACACCTCCAGGCATGGGGCATCCACCACCTCTCTGGGCAGCCTGTTCCAGCACCTCACTACCCTCTCTGTAAAGCGCTTCCCCCTAATATCTAATTTAAACCTTCCTTCCTTCAGCTTTAATCCATTCCCCCTTGTCCTGTCATTATCTACCCTTTTAAAAAGTTGATCCCCCTCCTGTTTGTACGCTCCCTTCAGGTACTGGAAGGCTGCAATGAGGTCCCCCCGCAGCCTTCTCTTCTCTAGGCTGAACAAGCCCAGCTCCCTCAGCCTCATGTGGACATAGAGAAGGCAACATGAGCAACATTCTCTTCTGTATTATATTTTTGTGTGTGTATGAAACAAGGGTAGGAATACTGGCAATTCTCTGTATTCACTCATAGATGGCACTAGAAATTCTTGGAATTCCTTTCTTTAGAAAGTAAGTAAAATCATTTTTACTTTTCTACCAATAGGTGGAACTAGCAATGTCTTTGCTACTTACGGTCTGACAAAAGGAGTGATGCTTTTCTCTTCCTAGCCCCATTTAACTAAAAAGTAAAATGCAAATAATCCCCTGCATCCCAATTTTCCCACCAACACTTCTCAAAGAGCAACCCTCTACCCTAAAATGATAAACAGTATTGAGTTTATTTCAATATACAGCCAGAGCAGGCTAGCAGAGAGAGAACAAGGAATCAATGTGATTTAGAAGGTAGGATGCTAGTATTCTCCCTTTCCCACCTGAACGAGCAAGACAGCCAGACGATAACTTACCCTTATCTCTCATTTTTATAAATCCACCTTTCTGTTTGAAAGCAAATTTTGTATGTGGTGTATGACAGTGACCGTGCTGCCTGCCAGCTGCTCTCAAGTGTTTGCTCCATCCTTATCAGTATTCTTGAGATAATGCTAAATGTGTGAAAATTAGGGCAAACGGTCTAATTTCATCACATTTAAATTAGGTTACATTCACCTCTGATAGCTAAACTTAGATATTGGCCTCCTTAGTCTTCCAGCTATTCCTATACAATGCAGATGTTGCTGTTTTAATTGGAAATGATCAAGTATGCAGGGCTGATGGACTCCTAGATTGACATTACTGGAATGATGCACTTCAGGAGCAGGTGAATGAGGCACTGTCCAAAATGAAAGGACATACTGAGAGCTGCTGAAAGGGCGAATACATCTCTTATTGATGTACAGCAAGGACACAAGGATGAATGGGGCTGTGTGTGTATCTCCTTACCCTATGATGGGCTGAATGAATTAGGCATGCTCAAAGGTTTATCAGTTCCCTTTCTTGGCTGAGTGAGTTTTTCCTTTGACAGAATAAGGGAAGAGATCCAAAAGTCATCAGCTATATTTTTCTCACCTCACGTTCCTCGGTTGCCTATCAATGACGATACATAAATCTGTGTGTCCGTGAAGGGAAAAGAAAAAAAAAAAGACCCTGAAATTTGAACAAGTGGGAAAATAATCCTTATTTGTAAGAACTAGCAGAGCAACTCAGCAAGCCAGCACACTCTCTGATACTCTGTGGCACAAAAACAAACTCCTATCCAGCTATGTTCCCACCATGTAGCTTAGTGGTGCTTAAAAAACAAACACAGAGGCCTTATATACAGGACAATTTATAGATTGCCCACTGCTCCCTGCTACATATCCTTTTCTGTCTCCCAAGGGTCGTGAATAGCACCAATGACAAGGCTTTTTTGCATCTGCCTGTTTTGCTGTGCAGGCAGGGCACGTAGGGATTTCCCAAGTTATTCTCCAGTTAGGAAAACATTGCAAACCCTGAAACTGCTCACTTGCATCTGCCTTGGCAAGCTCTCCTGTAGGGAGAGGCCGTATCTGGGGGAAATGCCTTTCAGCAGTGGGAACATTTCACTCCAAGCCAAAACAATCCAGACAAGACTTCCCCTGATACTAGCCTTTCATTTTTCAGCTAGACCCCCAACATGTGTATCTGGGGAGAGAAGAAAGTGGGGAGAAAAAAAAAAAAAAAAAGCAGCTTTTTTCAGTATAACTTTGGTGCAGATAAATGTTTCAGTTTTATTTTTCATAGAATCATAGAAGGGTTTGGGTTGGAAGGGACCTTAAAGATCACTTAGTTCCAACCCCCCTGCCATAACCAGGGGTACCCTCCGC
>KL265397.1:19098-31719 GCA_000699545.1 Podiceps cristatus
TAGACCAGGCTGCTCAGAGCCCCATCCAACCTGGCCTTGAACACTTCCAGGGATGGGGCAGCCACAGCTTCTCTGGGCAGTCTGTGCCAGTGCCTCACCACCCTCAGAGTGAAGAATTTTTTCCTTAGATCTAATCGAAATCTACCCTCTTTCAGTTTTAAATACTCTGCCTCCCTGTCCTAAGAATGATTTGTCTTGAGAGCTTTTTTAAAAAACGACATTCTCGGTATTACCTTGACTTTTAGCACTATCCCTGTATCTGACGCTGTAACACTCATTTGCCCACAGCAAAAAGAAGAAAGGAATGAAGAGTGAATAATACTGAGAAATAACTAGGAGTTTCTTGTTTCTAAGGACAGTAAATCTGGTAGGTGAATAAGTATCAATATACCCAACAAAAGTACCAACTCTGTGTACTAAGGGCTCGAGTTTGTTAACTTCATGAAGATCAATAGCCTAATACTAGTTTCTTTGTGTAGGGTTTTTTTCTTTCTTTGTTTGTTTCATTTTCCTTCGGTCTGGACTTCTCTGCAGAGTTGCTCCAGAATTTTGCCTTCTTGCCCAGAGAAGTAGTAGAAGCCCCATCTCTGGATACATCCAAGGCCAGGCTGGATGTGGCTCTGAGCAACCTGATCCAGTCGCAGATGTCCCTGCTCATGGCAGGGGGGTTGGACTAGATGGGCTTTAGGGGTGTCTTCCAGCCCAGGTTATTCTATGATTTGAAGATAGTTAGAAACCTTTAATTTCTATCATGCTTATTTATGGCTACTTATTTTTTCTTTTACCAGTATTTTTAGCTTTTTTTCTCTTCTTGAAGTCTGTTTACTTTTCAGTGTGGAGCACTGAGCTGCTGATGTCCGTTTGCACTCTGCAGATGCATAGGATTATAAAGTAATGTCTACCATATTGCATTAAAAAATAAAAAGAGGGAAAAAGGCACTATTATTTCTACATAGAGGTTAAAAAAAAAAAAAAAAAAGGAAAAAAACACCTGTTCAGAGAATGATGAGGACTTACATGGTGAGAAGGCGCATCCGTGGGCAGAATATCAGTGCATGTCAACACGAGTCTGCCTGGTCTGATGGGCACCCTAATGCATATGCTGCTCAAGGACCAGTGCTCCTAAGCTAATACTCTTGTACTAACTTCATTATAGTTGTAGTAGCAATGTAATGTGTTTCCATAAAGGGTTCACCTGAGAAGCATTTTTCTACTGTTGAGATTGGATGGACAAAGGCTACCTCATCCCATGGAAAAAGTTTTATTAATTTAAATACATTTCCTGCCCTATCTGTCTAGAAACCTGCAAATTTCTCTCTCTCAAAAAAAAAAAAAAAAAAAAAAAAAAATTCTCAGCCTGGAAGTGCCAACTACCTAGTAGTTAGCAAACTCATCTAAAGGGAAAATATTCAGGTTCAGTTCTCTACTCCGCCCTTTTACAGTGTCAGATTTAAACGCATTTATAGTCATTCAGTGACTCGCTACTTAGTGGTTCAAGTAGCATCCATCGGTCACATTGGTTGTGCTAAGAAATCTCATCCTGAGTATGAATATCTTTTCAGTGAAATGATTCCATTTGGAGGAATCATCATGAATAACTATGTTGTCAAAACAATCTCTGCTGGTGCCTGATGAGAGGCCAAGGAGCTCTCAGACAAATGCATGCAAGAGTGTGCGCAGGGTAGGGACATTAAGTGTCAGGTGTTGATAAATATTTTCTCCTGTAATTCATGAGAAAAGCTGATTAAACACCTGAACCTACGGCACATGGATTGCCCTCAGCTTCCTCGGAAGTCAAGGATAAATGAGAGCTGCATTGTGCTTCCCTGGTAGGGGAAAACCAGCCCATGACAAATTCTTGGTGTTCTTTGTAAATGCAAAAAACTGTAGGACAGCAGCTGCAGGAAAGCTGCCTGAAGGTCAAGGAGTGCCTGTGGCCACACAGTCCTTTGGCCAGAGCGACGTTCACTCACGAGCCATGAATCCACTTGAAATCAGTGCGAGCCCTTCCTGAGCAACACTCAAGAACAAGATCATGTCCCAGATACTCAATATTACTGTCTTCACACTGACAATTATTTTTTTTTTTCCCATTGAAATGTCACAGTAAGCAGTAATGCCAAGGAAAAAAACAATTCTGAATGAGGCAAGGGGAGAATGACTGGACTTTTTAGTTTTTATTTTTTATTCATTGAACTTGAATTCAAAAGCCAAATGATTCTGGGACAGAGAGTGTTGTGTGAAGTACGTTTGGCATCGATTCATTAGTACATACATGAAAATATAGGTTTCAGGATGCAATGTTTTAGAAACACACAGCTTAAAATCACAGGTCTGCTAGGCTTTTTTTAAAAAAACCCACAATTATTAGTGCAAATAACATTTATCTGAAAGGCATTAAAGGGAATAAAGCACATTTTCAGTTTTTCAGATTAAGTATTTCATTATATTTTGTACAAAATTTCTAATTTGTGTCTCCTCTAACAGTAGAGAAGAAAACCATATTTTAAAGAATGGCAAAGCCCAGCTGGTACTGTGACAGTCAAAAAGAAGAGAAAGATGCTTCCGAAACTCATTTCTCAGATTTAAGTTAACTGTACCCTTAAGAGAAGCATAAGTTCATTTGTTCCTGTACTAATGCTGCTCAACATCTATAATGCAGCTAGAACAAATATGTAACCTGACCTGCTATCTGGTATGCATAAAAGCCCTGAAGTTATACAGTCCAAAGTCAAGCCAAAACATTGTCCTGAGTGTGTGTATCACTGCCCCGATAAATAGAAACTGAGGCTTTGTAAGAAACCTTGCTAATGTAATAAAAGTTTGCGGAAGCTGCAACCAAAGAGAATTTAGATACAGAATAATTAACCATGAAATGATGATTTCAGTCAAGAAAGAAGTGCCGAGATTCATTCAACTAATTTCAGAGGCTTTTTTTTTTTTATGGTCATTAAAAAGACAGGAGAAAAACGATCTTATCTTTCATTTCTCCTCCCACTGTGCACGAGAGTGATTGCCATTACTTTCTGAACTGATTTGTCTGTCATTACACTCATTGGTAAAAAAGATAAGAAAGTTTAGGGTATGAAAATGAAATAACAAGATTCTTTGGTATTAGCTGTTCACAGCAGTATCGCAGGGAATTTGTGCGCAAAGATCAAAGACTGGAAAGCCCCTGCAGCTGATGCCAGGGAGGTCACAGCATCACGTCCCTGGGACAGTACTCATCTCGCAGTCGAGCCTGACTCGACTTCTGCAGAACCACCTGGAAAATTCTCTGACTTTGAATTGACTGTGATTTTATTTTTTTTTTTCCATCTAGGTTGATCTGGAAATCACTCTGTGAAAAGGACTCTGTGATTAGACCTGTGGAAGTTGAATGCATGTGTGGGTGCTCCAAACTATTCACAGTGGCCGTGGGCTGGAATACAAGAGTGGGTGAAGTTTTTGCCGCAGAGGAAAAAGCATTTTAAAAATGGCAAATAACTTAAATAGAGACCATACCATCTTTGAACACTTTTTTTGTTCCCCGAGAAATGCACTTCAGCTTTTTATTTTGTGAAATGTCTGTCTTACAGACTATGCTGTAAAGTGCTTTTCTATGGCTGATTCATATAAAGTTAAAATTAAATATGGCAACACAGAAATTAAAAATGTGGGCCAGATGGGAGAGCTGAGGAGGCACAAAAGCACCGTGCAATTGATAAGAGTTAACAAGAAAAAAAACCCAACCAAACAAAAAAAAAGCCTCTTGACCCAGAATCAACATGTCTAAGTGCAGGAACAGAGGCAAGGCCTGGTCTGGAGGGCAAAACAATGAGATAAAGACTGGGGCTGATCTGCAGCCAGTCCATGAAGAGCCTGTGAACAGTTTGAAGCTAAATCCTAAAATAAAGGTAGAAGTATTTAAGACTGAAAGCAAAAGAGCTTCTTATTGAGAGCAGAAGATACAAGTAAGGATAGATTTAAAGTTTTTGTTGCAACATGCTGATTTAGAACTTAGGTTTTCTTCTAAGGTCATGACAAATCATGCCTAATAAACAGTGCCTCATTCGCAGTTATGTTCTGCCTTCAATTTGAAAGAAAAGGCAGTGACTTTCCAGCTGTTTAGCAAATTTCTAAACAGAAGAGGGAAGAGAACTGCTTGCAGCTTCTGAGCACTGTGTGCGTTAGTGAAACTCCAAGGCATTTCTATTTTAAAAAGTGACAGCTGGAACATGAAAAACAAAACGTCTGTAAAGCATGACTTTACTGTGATCAGAGCATTTTCCAGCAGTTTTGTAGTTCAGGGAAAAAAAGCAAAGAGAAACTGAGAAAATAAAGTACCACGTGGAATTAGTAACACGTTACACACACGTATCCTTGGTTCTTTTAGCTCTCTGGATGACGCCTGGCCATCTCTGGGGGGCTTGTGTTTGGAAAGGCTCTTCCAAAGTGCAGCTTGTGTTGGACAGAATTTGAGCTTGGGGCTAAGTGGGCAAAGCCTTGTGCAACGGTGGGAAGCCCCGAGCTGAGTTCCTCTGGATACCAAACTGCCCCAGACTAATTTTTGTCATGCACTAGGGTGAAGGAGGCTAGCCCAAAAGCCTGCAAAAAGCCTTGAGGGCTGGGGACTGTGTGCTCCCCAGGGCACAGAGCCCATGACCAACTGTAGTTCCTGGCAAGACGACATCGGGCCAGCCTGCCCGTATCCTACCACGGAGTTACAGAATGGGTGTGGGGTTGGTTCCACAGCCTGTGCGGCCGGCGGGATCTCTTCCTTCCCGGTGGGACGGTGCTCTGGCAGCCCACAGGGGACAGTGCCTGCAGGAGGCTGCTGCTGCACGCGACGCCCGGTGCAGCTACCTCCAGAAAAAAAAAGGCCACAGGCAACAAAAGGGAATAAAATATTGATTTAAATTGTATTTCATGAAATTTTAATATGGTGAGACCAATGAATTGAAGGCCAAAGCTAGTTTTATTAGAAAATGGAATTACAATATTTTGTGAAATGAAACCGAAGCGGGGATTCTGAAGAGCATGGCTCTGCTCTACTCCAGTGGCAATACTGTGAGTCACTCCTTTCAGCGAATAATAGCCCTGTGTTCCACTCCTGGGTGCTTTCACATCATTTACATTAATTTGTGAATGCAGCTCTCTTGTACTGGATAAGCTGCTTATCAAGGTGACATACAGCCATTGTAGCTTCACACAGAATCTGTGACAATTAGAAGACTTTCTGCTTTACCTATTTTCATTTTGGGAAAGCTAAATATGGCAAATCAAGATAAAATATTGACCCATCTGTGAAAATAAACGTGATACAGTTTGAAGAATAGGGCTTTCTTCACACACAAAGTAGATGACATCCTTTATTTAACCAATGTTTTGCAGGCCTAAGGTTAATGCGCAGTCTGAATTTGTTCTTGCTGGCAAGGGTCTTATCAATGTAGAATATTTTTTCCTTCGGAGCCAGGAGCAAATCATACATTTTCCTTCAAACTGTAAGGTATGTGTTGAAATAAGTAAGTGGTCTCACCTTCAGCATGATCTTCTGTTGAAAGGAACATTGCTGGATTTACAATTGCTTTGTTTTTTAATTCCACATCATCTTTTTCCAATAAGACAACCTGGTATTTCAGCGTTCTGCTAGGGGATAGCCAATAACCCCCCTTTTGCTCTAAAACAGTTATTACCATGTGTGGCACATATACCACCATCTTTTGGCCCATAGTCAATTTTCGAGCTTCTTGAATCAGCAATACCATTGCTGCTACGGCACTCAAACATCCTGGCCATCCTTTACTCACATTATCAAGTTGTTTGGAGAAGTACCCCACCAGTTGCTTCCTGGATGTTGCGTCAGCACGCCAAGAGCCAGATGTTGCCTTTCATGTACAAACAGCTCAAAAGATTTGGTTGAATCAGGTAAACCCAGTGCAGGGGCCATCATTAGTGCCTTTTTAAGTTCTATAAATGACCTCTGGCATTCAGGTGTCCAAGTCAAATACTGATCCTCAGAATTTTTTAGTGCTTTATATAATGGCTTTACATACAGTCCATAGTTCAGAATTCAGAGGCAACACCATCCAATCATACCTAGAAAGGATCTCAGTTCCTTTGGACTGTTAGGTTCAGGAATTTGACAAATGGCGTCTTTCCTCTCATTTCCTAATTGTCTCTGTTCTTGAGATATCTCAAATCTCAGCTAAATCACTGTTTCTTTTCCCATATACCACTTTGGCCCATAGTCAATTTTCGAGCTTCTTGAATCAGCAATACCATTGCTGCTACGGCACTCAAACATCCTGGCCATCCTTTACTCACATTATCAAGTTGTTTGGAGAAGTACCCCACCAGTTGCTTCCTGGATGTTGCGTCAGCACGCCAAGAGCCAGATGTTGCCTTTCATGTACAAACAGCTCAAAAGATTTGGTTGAATCAGGTAAACCCAGTGCAGGGGCCATCATTAGTGCCTTTTTAAGTTCTATAAATGACCTCTGGCATTCAGGTGTCCAAGTCAAATACTGATCCTCAGAATTTTTTAGTGCTTTATATAATGGCTTTACATACAGTCCATAGTTCAGAATTCAGAGGCAACACCATCCAATCATACCTAGAAAGGATCTCAGTTCCTTTGGACTGTTAGGTTCAGGAATTTGACAAATGGCGTCTTTCCTCTCATTTCCTAATTGTCTCTGTTCTTGAGATATCTCAAATCTCAGCTAAATCACTGTTTCTTTTCCTGTTTGGGCCTTGTCTCTGGAAACGCTGTATCCTTTTTTGGCCCAGGAAATTCAATAGTCATTGATAGTCATTTCAAAACATTTTTCTTTACTTTCTGCTGCTATCAGGACATCGTCCACATACTGCAACAATATGCCTCTTCCTTGGTTCTGCCTTTTTCATATTTCTGACTCTTTTGCCAACTGATTCCAAAATGTTGTAGGGTTGTTCTTAAATCCTTGTGGAACTACAGTCCATGTTAGTTGCATTTTTCTTCCTGGGGCAGGGCTTTCCCACTCAAAAGCAAATATGCTTTGACTTTCTATATCCAGAGGTATGCAAAAGAAGGCATCCTTTAAATCTAGTACAGTAAACCATTCATGTTCCTCTTTTAAAGAAGTCAGTAAAGTGTATGGATTAGCCACTACTGGGTATATATCTTGAACTATTTGATTTATAGCCCTTAAATCCTGGACTAGTTGATATTCCTTCCTTCCCAGTTTCTTTACCAGCAATATAGGAGTATTATATTCTGATTCACATTGTACCAAGAGCCCGTATTCTAAAAATTTTGTAATTAATCTTTTTAACCCTTCCGAACTTCCTACTTAATAGTATATTATCTCTCTCTTACCGGCTTGGCTCCAGGTTTTAAAGTCACTTTTACTGGTTCTGCCAATTTAGATCATCCCAGAACTCCACTTGCCCATACCAAAGGGATTACTGCATTTTCCACTTCTTCTGGAATCTGTCCTTTCTTGGAGGAATCCTGTAACATAAACACTCTTGCCTCTATGGCTTTTGATTCTGGTATTAGTAGTTTGATCTCTCCATCTTTAAAGGTTATTTGTGCCTCTAATCTGTTTAATAGATCTCATCCTAACAAAGGCAACGGACATTCAGGGATATACAGAAACTGGTGAGTTACCCACTCTTTTCCTAATTTAAATTTTAATGATATTTTAAAAAGGCCAGTTTTCTTTTTGCCCTGTCACACCAACAACATCTACTGATTTATGACTAAGTTTCCCTTTACATGTATTCAATACCAAATAAGTAACCCCTATATCTACTAAAAATTTCTGTTCTTCATTCCCTAGCCTTAATGACACCAGGGGTTCATCTAGGGTTGATTCCCCTGGTCTTCTTCATAATTCATCATCCAGAGTCATTAATTTGATAGCCTGGAGAGTTGGATCTAATCCCCCTACTTTGGGACATTCCTTTTTCCAATGCCCATGTTCCTTACAAATAGCACATTGATCTTCTGTCAATTGGAAATTCACCTTCCCCCTTTCAAATCTCTTCTCACTGATATTCATTCCTTGTCCTCTCCCTTTTTTCCATCCCTTCATGCTTGTCTCACTTCTGTTTCTCTGTTATTATAAACAGCCCAGGCTACTTCAAGCGTCTCACCCAAATCTCTAGATTCAGGTCCCTCCAGTTGCTGGAGTTTGCTTCTAATGTCTGGGGAGGATTGACCCATGAATATAGAGGCCAAATGTATCATTTCTTCTGTTTTTTTTCTGTGTCCAAATTGGTATATTTTCTAGCAGTCATCTTCAGTCTCTCCAAAAAGGCTGAAGGGGACTCATTTAATTCTTGTCTGACATCATAAATTTTAGACCAATTTATTGCTTTTGGTATTGCATGTCTAACACCAATAGAATCCACCTCTGATATCTAGTTAGCATTCATCTGGATCCCTGTTGATTAGTGTCCCATTCAGGATCTGAGGATGGAAAATTCTGGTCCACCATCCCTTGTAAATCCCCATTAGCATGCACTCCCTCCACATCAGCAGCATTCAATACCATTTTCATTTCAGTATCATCAAGCAAGGTGTCCAATATTACTTGTAAATCATTCCAATCAGGGTCCTGAGTTCTGATTATTGTTTCAATTACCTTGGCTACCCTTTTGGGATCCTCCTGATAGGTGCTCACAGCTTCTTTCCATGATCTTAGATCAGTTACTGAGATTCAATCGTTTCCAAGTCAAAGGATCACCCCCCAAGATCTTTCCAATATTTCAAAATACATCCCAAAGGTGTTCTTTGAGGGATGAGGTTTTTTACTCGGAAATGTACCCATCTCTGAAAACGTTGTGGTTGTGCACTGTCGCAAGCACTAGTCAGGGGGACACTAACCCTTGTTAGAGCTCCCTCGGAGATTCCAGCCCCATGCCGGAAATCCCAACCTTGGAGACTTCAGCCCCCTATTGAAGACTCCCCCTTGGGGCCCACTCCCCAGGTTTTCACCTAGCAGAGACTTATCAGCCGAGGTACCTCCTCAGCCCAACCCTGCGTAGCTTTCACCATGCCTTACAAGCAGGCTCCAGTGGGACTCTAACCCACTGGTGGGACTTGAACCCACAAACTTGCTAGTGCACTTTGTTCCCTCCAAAAGGGTAAGGAGGACCCTCCTGTTGAGTCATGAGGTTTGGAAAGGATCCCCTTCCTTTCTAAACTCCCTCAGAGAGGAGCCTAGAGGTGACTGGATCCAATCCTAGTCCCAGACTTGTTCAACGGTTCATGTCTAAATGATAATATAAGTACTTTGTTTCTTACAGAAAGAATGCTTTATAAATTAATACCAGGGGACTTACTTGGAATCCTTTGGTCCAGGGATCAGAAGTTCTCCTCGAGAATCCCTCAATATCATCTGGAGGTCCAGTGATCCCATGGATCCATTGGAATTCACAAGTGGAGTCCCATCTGAGTCACCAGAAACTGTCACCAAAATTGGAAAAAGACCTTGTAAGACCAATGCAGTGTGAAAAGCCAGGCATTCTTTATTGCAGCGATGGATGTACAGGGGATCACTCCACCTACTGTGCATTGTGTTGTGACAACAAGCACAATATTTATTGACTATAATTATGCATATTCATGCATTTTTCTCGTAAAGGCAGTCTTATGTTAAGGAATTCTTGGAACTCATTTACATTCTTCCTGCTTTCTCGCGCATGCTCATGGATTTGAGTCGGTGGTGTCCTGGGGTCTGCTGGTGGTCTTTGGTGGTCGTACCTCATTATCCTTTAGACGGGCCTATCCTTGCAGGCATGTGCAGTATTACCAATCTTATGTGAATTGTTCCACCTATCCAGAACGACCTAATTAATCAGTAGATTAAATCAGTAGCGCTATTGTCCAGTTGGATTGGACTGTACAAGGAGTGTAGCAGCGTTGTTCATTGCCATGGTTAGTTGATTCCATTACCTTGGTTACAAAAAGTTAGAACAAATTGAACACTTTGGTCACAACCTCTCTCACCCTGTTTTAGGAAGGGAGAAAGCAGTAAGTTGAAAGGATTGATGTTCTAGTTGCATTTTTTTATTATTATTGTTTATTTTCTACTTGATTAGCTAGAACCATGCAATTTGGACAAACAGATGAAATCAGAATATATCATTACTATTGCATGCCAGCTGCAAGACAAAGATCTTATTTATTCCAGTCTTATAGGTAACATTGTTTAGAACATCTATCCTTAAAAAAAAAAAAATAAAAAAAAAATAAATAAATACCCTGACGATTTTTTGTTTGGCATACATATCTGTATTCCAAAACCAGGTGAAAAGCTTTAATTATGCAGTCCTTACAGAAACCACCAAGGCACATACACTAACTTTGATAACAAGAGTAAAGAACACTTAGATCACAGCCTGAATTTTCCAATACACAATGGTGTTTTTTCCAAACCCCAAAAGGTAGTGTTTGGCCTTTTCTGTTACTAACAAAATCAGTAGGAACCTTATCCCCTAAATATGAATCAGTTTTCTTAAAAACTACAGAGAATAAGTGGAGCATCCTGGAATTAACTCAGTTGGAAGCTGCATGGTAGTGATGAAGGGACGTGGGTGCGAGCCTCCGCAAGTAACTCAGAGCAACAGTTCACAAAGTTTCCACAAACCGGTGGCTGCCAGGCGTGATCGTTCACTCTTTGTCTTATTCTGCACTGATGAACTTCCTACTTTATTTCATCTTTTAATCTGAACAAGAAATAATCATATGCAGAGTTATTTATGCATATGCCTGCTGTCTTAGAGTCTGCCAAGCAAGTTGCTGCTGACATATTCTCTGCAAATTGCAGGTCCCTGGGAGCTGCTGCCTCCTTCACCCTGTCCTCCCCTCCTTGCCCCATAAGGCAGCGTGCCCTCGGCCAGCAGCTGCTGCCGAGGCTGGGCAGGTGGCTTGAAAAGCTGGGCCATAGGTTGGGAGTGTGTGTTTTATAGCTAGTACCCCCAAGTCCCTCCCTCACAACAAAATCTTGTGTTGTCTTTTGATGCCAGCAGGGATGGGGATAGGGATATTCAAGACTAGCACCCAAATGCACTCAAGCTTGTCCTGTGGTTTGTTATTTATGTTTTATGCTTTCTCAAGCTGCTATTCCATCATGTTTCCCTTTCTCTAGTACCTTTTGATGGGCTTCACTCAGGGTCTTGGGCTGGCTGCCTTGTTTCCTCATTTATCATCAAGCTGTTTGCTGCAGCAGAGACTTTTGGCTGCTGTGCCTCCAGCAAGCCTTTGCAGTTCTGGGCAGCACTAGCTGTGGCACTTGGCATTCAAGACAAATGTGATTTTTCTAAAGGTAATCTTTTTTCTCCAGTCGTTCAGGCTAACTGGTGTACTTGGTAGTTAAAATGCACAGCACATCCAAGAGGCAAGGAGATCTTTGAAAATAGAAAAAAATACCTAGTCTTCTTAGCCTACCAATTGATTTTGATTACAATTGGGGGTTTGGCTCTGAAGCACTGCTAACACTGAATTCGTTCTCGCTACCTTTTAACTTCCTTTTCCTATTGCTTTAAAGCTGTGTTGCAACCAGCAGCAGGGTCAGACCTAAACTTCAGGGCAGCTGCTGGATACATTTACAAACCCTCAGGGCTATCATCTGCCAAAGCCTCTGGGGTACCGATATCAAACCCAGCACCCAGTCACTTCACAGCAGGAGCTGAAAGTCTTGCAGATTCTCTCTCCTGGGCCTCAGCAGACCTCATCAAATGGTTTGTTATGCATCTCCCTCGGTGTAGTCTCTTCTCCTTTCCCCCACCCCTGCCTCCCAAGCAGGGTTTAAAAGCTGCCTGAGGACAAGACTTAATACTCTGGGGTAGTATCTGTGTGTCACTGACTATCCGGAGAGCTGGATAACCTCCGTCTTTCAGGAGGACCCCCTGCCACCCGCAAGTCCGCAGCACATGTGACGCTCTGTGCCTGTGTGGGCAGGGGGTACCTGACACCAGGGCACCCAAGAAAGTTTCACCACAGCTGCCCGTGCAGATGGCTATCAAACTATAAAGGATCTCTACTTATTTTTTTCAGAAACGTATGAGTAAATTTTCCATGTTTATTCCCTACCTCGATTTCTTTTTGTGTTCAGTCAGTGTGGGTTTAGCTTTTATATCCCAGCTGGGAGGGTTTTTGTTTGATGATGTTGTTAATTCTACTGGATTAGAAGGCTCTTCTGTGAAGGACGCTGTCTGAATGAGCAGTGTTGTTATTTATTAGTGCGCACACATTTGCACACTGATCGTAAAGGACAAGGTGATTTCTGTCGAAGCTGGGAAAAGAGAGCATGGGTATCATTTGTTCAGGCAGAGAGTAACCTTGAAAATGCCAAGAGAGAAAGAAGTTGCCTCACTTGATGGGGGATGGTGGGGAAATTTGCTCTATTGAACAAGAGTGAGCAGTATTTAATGATTTTAATAAAGAAGAGGATAAATCTCTATTTTAAGGCCATATTCTGGTTGTATAGTACGTCTGCTTTCAAGGCATCATCCTTTGCTACAAATAGTTAGCATATATGTATTCCTTTTGTTCAAACACAGGCTGTATGACTGATGTAAGAGTTTTGTATCTAGGCATGTTTGTATGTCTCTTATAAATATGTGTGCTCCGAGGGCTGGAGCAGCTCT